>JAYJMB010040151.1:0-32650 GCA_036873735.1 Pouteria campechiana
ACCCTTACTCACACTACTACAGAAAATTAGATTGGAGCAAGGTTCTAAATTTGGGTGCCCACGATAGCACCACCAAATTTTACATGAATTTATTGTTTCTCTAGGTGGATTGAAGATGGCAAAAGAAGGGAAAAAATAAAGAAAGATTATGCTTAAAGTTGGAAAGGAAGACAACTTGCAAAAGAGCAATAAAGGCAGCAACATGTGGACAAAAAAAAATCCACGACGCGACATCCCAAAGCACGATGCGGCCTTAAACACTCGGCAATGTACATTTTGGAGGAGAAGAAGATTTCACGCGACAACGTGGAATTCCATGCTCCGGCATTGGTGCCATCCATATTTTCTACTTTTTTTCTGCTTCCTTGTCCCTTGGTTTTTAAGGCAATGATAGAGGTTTGGGGGGGATCTTTTAGCTTTCATTTAAGGCTAGTTTTAGGGTTCTTTGGGGCACAACTTTGAGAGGTTTTTGGAGAGGAAAGAAGGAGAGTTTTCAAAGAATCAAGGAGGAAGAAGAAGATGGTCTGCACTGTGTTGAGCTTTGTGAAGGGAGTTATTTCCTTTTTCATTATGCACTAAATCTCTCTTTCTAGGGTGAATATGTAACCCTCTTTGACACATTTTGTTATATGGGAATGTTGGCTCTTTAATGCAAATCATTTGTTTTCATTCATTGAGTTATTTGCTTTCATTTGGTTTGATATATTGTTTGATCAAAAATATTATGAATCACATTGATTATCTAGTATGGTTAAGGCACACACTATATGCCAAACCATGAGCACCATTGAATGAAAAGGGTAGGTGGTTATGGTACACACTTTATGCTAAATCATCCTATTTGATTATTGTGTTCTTAAGCTTAATAGATTTTTACCTCAATTTCACTACACAACATAGGTAAATGGAATGAGTGGAAATACTTGATTTAAACTCATACACCTAATGGTAATAATCTTACATTAGATAGAATAAATCCAAGTTATGCATTGAATCCAACATCCCAATAGCAAGGAGTATCATTGAGTAATGAAATTGGATCCCTAGACCCTTGCACTTTGTTGATCTCACTTACATTACCCATAGTCATTTTATTTCTATAAGTTTATTCAAGTTATCATCCATACTTGCTTAGATAAAGCACATTCCATTAAGATAATGATAAGTCAGTAATTAAAGTTAATTGAATCGGTTTGAATATTCTTTGTGTGATCGACCTTTGTATTGCATACTATACTATTATACACTCGTGCACTTGCTAGGATTTATAATTTGAACCATCAAGTTTTTGGTGCTGGAATAGTTCCAAATTGATTCAATTAAATTATTTACAATTGTTCTTTAAATTTCTATATTTAATTGTATATAAGGTTTTTGATTCTTACTTTTTTCTTTTGTAGAGCTGTGAATAAATGAAAGAAGATCATTGAATCTAGCTCTATTTCCATTGCATGATTAAAGTGAGAAAGTAGAAATCGAATTAGAGAGTTTAAGTGAAGATTAAGTAGTCCACATGGCTGACAACATGGAGAATTGAATGGCTCAACAAGCTCAACAACTGATGAAAGAGTTTGCACGTCCTACCATAGGAATTTCACCATCATACATTATGTTGAATGATAATGCTAGAAATTATGAACTAAAACATATTCATTTTAACATGCTTCCATCTTTTCATGGAATAGTTGTAGAAGATCCATTGAGATTTATGCGTGATTTCTATGCAACAATACAAACTTTTCTATTGCAAGATATAACTGAAGATCAATTACACATGAGATGCTTCCCATACACTTTGAAGGATCAGCAAAAACATGGTTCATGATGTTAAATTAATAATATGGGAAGCAATGTACAACAAATTCATTGGAAAATTTTATTCTCATGTGAAAACTACTGAATTAAGAAGTAAAATTGCTACCTTTTGTCAAATGGATGGTGAAGCATTCCATGAAGCATGGGAACGATTTAAAGCATGATTGATTCAATGTCCTCATCATAGATATCCACTTGAATTACTTAACTAGTTTTTCTATGATGGATTGACACAACCATGCTAAGCCATGGTTAACAATGCTACAGGGGGAGCCATGGGAGAAAAGACTCCGAAAGAGACATATGAGTTGTACGAAATGCTTGGAGAAAATTCTCGGTAAAAGAGTATAAGAGGTAGGTCTAGAGGAATATATGAACTAAACTCTAACACAGATCTCTCTATGCAGGTGCCGAAGATGGCGAAGCAAATAAAGGCAATGTGCTTGATGATAGTGAACATAAATAAGCACAACCTGCCCCAACACATGTTTGTTCTTTTTGCACAGGTTTGTTCTTTTTGTAGGATTTCAGGTCACTCATCTAATATTTTTCCTTTAAATGATCATTTTGCAGGTGATCTAGAGGAAGCAAATGCAATGAATTTCTACAACCAATGACCACAAAATGATCCATACTCAAATTCTTACAATCCTGGTTGGAGAAATCATTATAACCTTTCTTGGAACAATGATCACAATCAGAACCAAGCTGGAACGTTTTTTCAACCACTACAATCAAAGAAGCCTAGTCTTGAAGAAACCATGCAAAGTTTCATTCAAGCAACATAGACTTAGTTCTAGAATAATGTAACTAACTTCCAAAATATTGACTCAAGATTCCATAACATGGAGGCATCCATGAAGAAAATGGAGACACAGCTCAGACAGATTGCAAAAGCTATGCACCACCACACACCTGAGAAATTGCCTAGCCAGCTTGAGCAAGCAAAAGTAATCACTACACTAAGAAGTGGAAAGGTAATTGATAATAAAGTTTGCAAAGAAATTGACAATTCAATTATTTTTGTAGGAACTGACAAGAGAAAGACAAAGGCAAAAGAGGATGTGAATTCAAGGAAGGCAGTGTTTCTAATAGTTGACCCACCAATCAACTACAAAGCACCCTCACCTTATGATCCTCCAGTTCCTTTTCCAAGAAGGTTGAAACAGAGCAAATTCGATAAGTCATTTTCTGACATTTTTGATATTCTTTCTAAAGTGAATGTAAACTTGCCTTTGCTTAACATGATCAAAAATATGCCTGCTTATACTAAATTCTTGAAAGAACTAAGCACAAGGAAGTGTAAGTATGAGCCTCATGAGAAGGTAATTATTTTAGAAGTAGCCAGTACGGTGTTGCAAACAAATCCACCCCCAAAACTAAATGATCTAGGTAGCTTCAATATCTTAATTACTGTAGGAGGAATAAATAAGGTAAAAGCAATGCTAGATCTTGGAGCAAACATAATTTTAATGCCTTATTTTATTTATGTACAGCTTGGGTTGGGAGAATTAAAATCCACTATAATGTCTCTTCAACTTGCAGACAGATTAGTGAATTATCCTAGAGGCATTGTAGAGGATCTTCTTGTGTAGATAGATAAATTGATTATCCCAGCTGATTTTGTGGTGCTTGATATGGAAAGGCAAATGATTCTAGAGAGAGAAGTACCAATTCTTCTAGGACACCCATTCATGAATACAACTAAGACAATCATTGATGTATAAAATGGGAAGTTGAAAATGACTATCTTATATAAAATAGTAGAATTTTTTGTTTATAGTTTCCTTTTATTGCCTTCTGATGCTAGCGATTGTTTTCAACTTGATAATTTGGACTCACTTGTTCTATCTACTTTTGTGTAATATGAAGCAAATGATAAATTGAAATTGATGCTCACTATGGATGGATTGGTGGAAGATGAAGAAGCAATGTAGTTGAAGGAAATGCTTGATAATGTAAAGCAAGTGGAAGTTAAGGAAATCTCCCAAGAAGAGCTTAAATAAGCCAGCCCAGAAGTGGAACATGCAATGGCCACACCACCATTAGATTTGAAGCAATTGCCAAAGAGTTTGAAATATATATTTCTTGGTGAAAACCATACCTTTTCGGTTATAATTGCTTCTGACTTGTCTATGGATGAGAAATATAGGTTATTGACTGTGTTGAGAGAGCACAAGGGGGCTATAGGTTTGACCTCAGTAGATATCAAGGGAATTAGCCCCACTGTGTGCATGCATAAAATACTTTTGGAAGAGGATGCAAAGCCTTTCAGAGATGCATAGAGGAGACTGAACCTATACATGAAGGAGGCTATTAAAGCAGAGGTTATCAAGTTACTGGATGCAATTATTATTTACCCAATCTCTGATAGCAAATGGGAAAGTCTATTATATGTCATGCCAAAGAAATTTGGTCTCTCTGTTGTTAAAAATGACAATGATGAATTGGTCCCTATAAGAATGACTATAGGGTTACTAATGTGCACTGATTATAGAAAGCTTAATGCAGCCACAAGCAAGGACCATTTTCCTCTCCCTTTCATTGATCAAATGCTTGAAAGATTGGTAGGTCATGCTTACTATTATTTTCTAGATAGTTTTTTAGGTTACAATCAAGTTCTCATTGCCCCAGAAGACCAGGAGAAGACTACTTTCACTTGCCCATTTGGAACATTTACCTATTGGAGGATGCCTTTCGGTTTGTGTAACCTTTCATTTCCATCTTTTTTGACATGAGTGAAAGGTTCGTTGAGGTATTCATGGATTATTTTTCTATTTTTGGAGATTCATTTGATGATTGCCTCAATAAGTTCAGATTGGTACTTAAAAGATGCATTGAAATGAATTTGACATTAAGTTTGGAGAAGTGCCATTTCTTAGTCAAACAGGGAATTGTGTTAGGCCACATTGTTTCTAGTAAAGGCATTAAAGTGGATAAGGCAAAAATTGAATTGATTGCTCTGTTACCTCCCCCAAATTTAGTAAAGGGAGTTAGAAGCTTTCTTGGCCATTCAGGCTTTTATAGATGATTTATAAAGAATTTCTCAAAATTTCTAGACCACTCTGTAACCTATTGGCTAAGGACGTAACATTTTGTTTTAATGAGGAATGCCTTGTTGCCTTCAATACCTTGAAAGAAAAATTGATGTCAACTCCAATTTTAGCAGTGCTGATTGGTCCATTTGGTTTGAGCTCATGTGTGATGCATCATATTTTACTGTTGGTGTTGTTCTAGGACAAAGAGTAGACAAATTACCTCATTTGATTCATTATGTAAGTAGAACTTTGAATGAAGCACAATTGAACTATTCCACTGTTGACAAAGAATTACTTGCAATTGTGTTTGCTTTGGAAAAATTTTGTTCTTATTTGATTGGTTCAAAGGTAATTATTTTAGCAAGGATGCGAAGCCTAGGTTAATAGGTGGATCTTACTATTGCAGGAGTTTGACCTAACAATCAAGGACAAGAAAGGCTATGGAAATGTTGTAGCAGATCACTTATCCAGGTTGGTGGAAGGGACTAATTTCAAGTAAGAGAGAGGCAAGGAGAACATTCCCATCAATGAGATCTTTCCTAATGAGCATTTATTTTTTGTAAAGGGAAGTAAACCTTAGTATATTGATATTGTGAATTACTTGGTTAAAGGAGTTTTTAATCCTATGTTGAATTCGTAGGGATGGAAGAAGTTGCTATCTATGACAAGGCATTATTTTTAGGAAGATTGAGTCCTTTTCAAACTATGTCCAGACCAAATTATCTGACATTGTGTACCAAAAGGAGTAGCAAATTATATTAGGACATTGCCATACATTTAGCTGTGTAGGGCATTTTGGAGGGAAGAAAGCTTCTTTAAAGATTTTTCAGTCTGGTTTCTATTCGCCAAATATCTTTAAGGTTGCTCATGCCTTTTGTGTAATGTGTAACAGGTGTTAGCAAACAGGGAATGTTGGAAAGCGAGATAAGATGTTGCTCACAAGTAATCTCGTGGTTGAATTATTTGATGTGTGGGGGATTGATTTCATGGGACCATTTCCCCCATCAAATGGTAACCTGTATATTTTGCTCGCTGTGGATTATGTTTCTTAGTGGATTGAGGCGATGATAACCAAGACTAATGATGCCCATGTGGTGCTAAGATTTTTGAAAGACAGCATCTTTTCCAAGTTTGACACTCCAAGGGTCATCATTAGTGATAGGGGAACTCACTTTTGCAATAAAGTTTTTGCAGATCTACTTAGAAAGTATAACATTACACACTAAGTTCGTACTCCTTATCATCTACAAACATCTGGGCAAGTTGAGGTTAGTAAGTGGCAAATTAAGGCAATTTTGGAAAAGATAGTAAACACTGCAAGAAAGGATTGGACGATGAAGTTAAATGATGCATTGTGGTCTTATAGAACCACCTTCAAAACCCCAATCGGAATGATTTCTTATGGACTAGTTTTTGGGAAAGCCTACCATTTACCTGTTGAACTGGAGCACAAAGCATATTGGGCAATCAAAAAATTGAATTTTGATTTGCAAAAGGTAGGAGAGTAGAGGAAATTGTAGCTCAATGAACTGGAAGAGCTGAGGAACAAAGCATATGAGAATGCAAAGATTTACGAGGAATGGATGAAGAAATATCATGATGAATTCATTCACAAAAGGTGCATTGAGCCTAGAATGGAAGTTTTACTTTATGACTCATGTTTGCATTTGTTTCTAGGAAAACTGCAATTTCTCTGGGTCAATCCCTTCTTAGTTAATCAAGTATTTACACATGGAGCCATCAAACTGAAGAATCTGAAAGATGGAAGCACTTTCAAAGTCAATGGGCACCAAGTAAAGCAATATGTCAGAAATGGCTTACAATTGCTATTAAATGAAGTCTGTAATCCTGAAAATCCATAAAAGGGAAGTCATCTCACCTAGACATTAAATACAACGCTTCTTAGGAGGCAACCCAAGCTTTTGAGTTTTACAGTTATTTCAAATGTTTAGGAGTAGTGTTGATTTTGTTAGTATTTAATTTGCAATAAGCGACATTAGTTTACTATGGTTTGATTGAATGATTAGAATGAGAAATCATATTGTCATTTTATATTTGTTGCGCTTACTAAATTATTGCTTTGAAATTGATAGGTTGAGTCATGAATTTGGGAATTAGGGAGTAAAACACATAAAGTTTCAAGATAAACAATTTACACAAGTGTAAAGGAGAACCAAGAATGGAATGTAGACATCATGGCAGTGCCACTAGCATTGGATCCCTTTAAGTAGCTATGACTCTCTCTTTTCCATTTTATTCCAATGAGTAATTATTTTTTCGTATGTTTAACAGGTTAAATTCATGAGTGGAAGAGTTGGGAGTAACTCAAATTAAATTGCAAGGGAAGGAATTAACATTGGAGCAAAAGAAGAGTTAAATTGCAAAAAATTGGAACTGCAGGAACATTTGGAACAATCATGCAATCAAAGGCACAAAATGTGTTTATGGAACAAGGAGGCATAATGAATAGCTGAAATAGGTGTGAGGGGCAATAGAGTGAGGTATGTGGCAGTATGTAGCAACCAACAGAAGCCATGCTGCGGCATAAATTTCATGACGCAGCTTGAAAGTTATTGCTTGAAGTATGTGGGGTATTCAGAATTTTGTAAGTGTGTGAAGTACAAGTCCATGAAGTGCAAGTCCATGAAATGCATTTCTTCAAGTTGAGGTGTCTAGATTTTTCTAGGATGTGGCGTGATTTCTAGGACGCTGCGTGAAGTTCGAATTTTCAAATTGCAACTAGCTAGCAAAATGCATGATGCAACGTGTGCTCATCTAGATGCGGTGTCCTTTCTCGGCAGTGGTGTAAAATTGCATTGCTTGCAAAATGTGGAGTCTAGATTTTTCCAAGATGTGGTGTCCCACTTCATGATGCGGTGTGCAAACCAAGCATCCCTCTTTTAAACCCTTCACAAATCATAAGTTCTTCATTCCATTCCTCCATTCATTCCCCCTTTCTCCCCTTTTTTTCCTCCAAGTTGTGTAAGCCCCTTTCCATTCCAAAACAACTTTTCTCTTTCCATTCCAAAACAACTCTTCCCTCTCCATTCCAAGACACCATTTCACTTTCCCCTCCACAAACATGCACGTTACCTTCTTCTTCTCCCCTCTTTCCATCCATGCATTTAGGCATCTCACAACGAGTGGGTTTCTAGGTTGGCGAATGTACTTTGCAAAATCAAGTAACTCTCATTCCATTTGTGTGTCTCTAGTTTCTTGTGTGTGATTCTAATAATTTGAGAGTGGGTTGGTGTATGGAAGGATGGATTTCCATATCGCAAGCTTGATGGTTGATGAATTGCTTGAGTAGAATTGTTTGAAATTTCTCTATGAAGATTGTTGACATTAAGGGTGTTGGAGGAGTTTTTGATGTATTGGAGTGGAGTTGAAGTGGATTTATGTCTTGAAAGGGAAATTTTCTTCATGATCATCAACTGTTCGATGTTTTGATTGAACCATAGCAAGGGTGAGCAGTGGGTGCCAACTTGGTGCATTTGGAAGTTTGTTCTACAATAATGGTACATGAAGAAAGTTGTGATGATTTGTTGTGATAAACTGGCGAATTTGCAAGGATCCTTGTGAAGCAGTATTAAAGTGCATTCATTGTGAACTCTAGCCATTTGTGGGATTTCCTTTGTGAGAATAGGTTTCTATTCAAATATAATTTGGGGCTCTCCAATTGCCGACAGTGTGATTGTTGCTTAAGTGGACATTTTGTTATGATTGAAGTAGATTTTGTACATTGTATTGAAAGACTCAAGGTCCTTGTGAATTGTTGCCTCATTCTCTATTCATTGTACCTCCCAAAAAGAGTACTGCTACCGGTCTTTCGCAAAGGAAGCGAGATAGAAGCTCTGAAGCCCATGTTGAGCCAATATTTTCAATGAAGCAGTAGCAGAGGACTTTTGTGACTCTATTGTCTACAGGTCATGGGGCTTTCATCTTATGTCTGGTAGCATTATGAACATGATCAATGATAGAGGATGGGAGAGATTTGCAGCACAACCAAGTGTCTCACTAGTGCTAGTGATTCGAGAATTTTATGCAAATGCTCGGGATTAACATAAGGCAGACCCAACACAGTTGAAGGCATTAGTCCAGGGTAAGATGGTGCCTTATGATCACTCCTCCATCAATCAAATCTATGGCCTAGAAGACATTGATGAGGACAAATACTTGGCATGGCTGGAGCAAGGTCTAGATATGGAAGCTATCATCAATTTACATGCCAAACAAGGGGCTCAATGGAAGGGTCAGAATGACAAAGTCAGTAGCTTTGCATAAGGGCAGCTTAAAGCGAAGAGCAGGGGCTAGCATTACTTCATCTCTGCCAAATTGATGTTACTTCATCTTTGCCAAATTGATGCCAACCATTCACTCTTTTGATGTCACAAAGGAGAGACTGATCCTCGAGTATGCTATCCAAACAAGGATGATCATTGATGTGGGGTGGTTAATTGAATGCTCTATTATTTCATGGTTCACAAGAAAGCAGATAGGAGGCTTGAAACACCTTTCCCTTATTTATGGACTATGTGTCTAGGCCAAAGTTCCCATTGCTATTTTTGAGGAGCTCCAACACCTGCTACATTCCATCACACATGACATGCTCAGATTTTTTTAGAAACAAAGTGGTCATCAAGAGGAACCGAGTGCACCTTCCGCCCCAAGCTCTGCTCAGCAGAGGCCACCACAGTAACCTCCTATTTTAGAACTCACAATGGATGATCTACATGAGCAAATCAAGGAATTGAGAGACTATGTTGAGTGGAGCAACAAGGAAAGGTTAAGCAACAAATAGGAAGTAACCTCCTATTTGTTGTGGACTACACCAATGCCCTGAATGCTATGGCTCAAGGACCAAGTGCAGTCATCTTTCCTACTCTTCCAACCTATCTACCAATTTCTCCACCAACTGAAGAATCAGATTATGAGTCCAAAGATTAAACCCCAGTACCTCAGAGAAGTCCTTATTTTCTATTGCTTTTGTTTAATATTGAGGACAATGTGTCTTTCAAGTTTGGGGGTATTTTAGTTATTTTTGGTGTTTGCTTTTCTGTTTTGGTTTAGTTGTGTCCATTTGACTACTCTAGGTCTGTGTTTGTTGCAATACTTATGTTATTTGTGTTGACTATTTAGGTTTTGTTTTAATGTTTGAATATGGTCATATCTCTTACATATAAAAAATAAAATAATAATGATAATAATAAAAATATATATTTTGTGTGTTTTGAGCATCGATCAGAGTCATCATAAACAACCAATGATATATATGTGACATTTGACAATGATTAAGTTGAAAATGATAAAAATCATTCTTGCTTACATGCTTGACTTGAGTCTTTATTTAATTTGCTATGGATTCCTTATACACATTGATCACATTGACATAGCCATTTCTTTTGAAATCTTTGAATACTTAGAACTAGTTTAGGGGACTAAGTATGCTTACTTCAAATTAAATTTTATAATTCATTGGAACTCTTGTTGAGACAAGTACTTGATCAGATAAAAGAAGAATATTAGCAAAAACTCATTATCAGTTGGGGGGATCACATCTAATGAATTGAAAAAAAATAAGTTTGGGGGTTTGATGGTAATATAACCCAAAGATTAGGGGAGATCACATTCTGAAGAATTGGAAAGAGATTAAAATGAAGAATGTGATAGTAATAGAGCTCACAAGAAGAGTAAAGAAATGAACGAGGAAAGTAAAGCATCATATGTGCATCTAATGTAGTCTCTCTAGTTTAAAGTGTGAATTCATAGGGTTTGCATTGAACATGTACTACGTAGTTACTTGAATGAATGTAAGTATGAAATGATGTAGACCAAAATGGCTATAATAGTTGCACTTGCACATGGAATCTATGGTAGAGAAGATGATGCTTAGGTTGAAAGTATAGACATTCATGATATCTTGATATTTTTCTCCTAACCATGTTCTGTTTATTGAGGTTTTGATTGATGATTTAGATCAATTTTAGTGTGTTCATAAAGAATTCTTATGTTTTGCTTTGCTCGAGGATGAACAAATGAGTAAGTTTGAGGGTATTTGATAGGTGAATTTCATTCACTTATATCATGCATGTTCAAACTTAACTAATTGTGAATCCTTGTTAAAATTAGATGAATTTAACAAATATTTATTGATTTCTCTAGGTGGATTGAAGATGGGAAAAGAAGAGAAAAACTAAAGAAAAATGATGCTCAAAGTTGGAAAGAAGACAACTTGCAAAATATCAACAAAAGAAGCAACATGGTGGATAGAAAAATCCACGCCGCAGCCTAGAATTCCATGCCGCGGTGTCAACACTTGGCAATGCAAATTTTGGAGGAGCAAAAGATTTCACGCTGTGATGTCAGTGCCATCCAAATTTTTAGCATTGTTTTTAGCTTCCTTGTCCCTTGGTTTTTAAGGCAATGAGGGAGGGTTTTGGGGGGATCCTTTTGCATTCATTTAGGGTTAGTTTTAGAGTTCTTTGGGGGCGCAGCTTTGGGGGATTTTTGGATAGGAAAGAAGGAGAGTTTTCAAAGAAGAAAGGAGGAAGAAGAAAATGGCTTGCATTATGTTGAGCTTTGTGAAGGAAGTGATTTCCTTTTTCATTTTGAACTAAATCAACTTTTCTAGGGTGACAATGTAATCCTCTTTGATACATTTTGTTATATGCAAATGTTGGCTCTTTAATGTAAACCATTTATTTTCATTCATTGAGTTATTTGCTTTCATTTGGTTTGATATATTGCTTGATTAACAATATTATGAATCACATTGATTATCTAGCATGGTTAAGGCACACATTATATGCAAAACCATGAGCACCATTGAATGAAAGTGGTAGGTGGTTATGGTACACACCTTATGCTAAACCATCCTATTTGATTCATGTGTTCTTAAGCTTAATTAGTTTTCACCTTAATTACACTACACACCATAGGTAATTGGAAAGAGAGGAAATACTTAATTTAAACCCACAATCCTAAAGGTAATAATCTCACATTAGATAGAATGAATCCAAGTTATGCATTGAATCCAACTTTCCAATAGCAAATAGTATCATGAAGTGGTGAAATCAGATCCTTAGATCCTTGCACTTCGTTGATCTCACCTACATAACCCATAGCTATTTGATTTCTAAGTTATTATCCATACTTGCTTAGATTAAAGCACAGTCCTTTAAGATAATGATAGTTCGTAACTAAAGTTAATTGAATTGGTTTGAACATTCTCTATGGGATTGACCCTTACATTGCACACTATAGTGCTATAAACTCATGCACTTGCGAGGATTTATAATTTGAACTATCAGTTTGGGAGATTTTAAATCTACTATAATGTCTCTACAACTTGTAGATAGATCAGTGAAATTCCAAGAGGCATTGTAGAAAATATATTGGTACAGATTGACAAACTTATTATTCCTGCAGATTTTGTGGTGCTTGACATGGAGAGGCAAGTGACTACAGAGAAAGAGGTGCCCATTCTCCTAGGGCGCCCATTCTCCTAGGGTGCCCATTCATGGCAACAACTAAGACAATCATTGATGTACAAAATGGGAAGTTGAAAATGACTATTTTGGATGAGACTGTGGAATTTTCTATTCATAATTCTCTTTTATTACCTTCAGATCCTATAGATCCTTGTGGTTGTTTTCAAATTGATGATTTCAACTCACTTGTATCATCTACTTTTGTGCAGTAGAAAATAGAAGATAAATTGGCACTGGTGCTTATAACTGAAGAATTCATGGAGGAGGATAAAGAAATTAAAGAGTTGAATTAAGATTTGGATAGTGCAGAGGAAGTTAGCGAACATGAAGTCACCGAGGAGGTGTTGACACATTTGAATTCCAATTTGGCACCATCAATTGTCACACCATGGAAACTAGAATTGAACCAACTACCACAAAACTTAAAGTATATATTTCTTGATGAGAATGATACTCTTCTAGTTATAATTGCTGCTGACTTATCTGCTAATGAAGAGAATAAGTTGTTGAATGTCTTGAGAGAGTACAAGGAGGCTATAGGTTGGACATTAGTTGATATCAAAGGAATTTGCCCCACTATGTGCATGCATAAGATCTTGTTGAAAGATGATGCAAAGCCTTCCAGGGATGCTCAAAGGAGACTTAACCTACACATGTGGGAAGTCGTTAGAGGAAAGGTTATCAAGTTGTTGGATGCAAGTATTATCTACCTAATTTTTGATGGCAAATGGGTGAGTCCAGTTCATATGGTACCAAAGAAATCTGATATTTTTGTCATTAAGAATGATAATAATGAGTTGGTGCCAATAAGAATGACTACAAGATGACGAATGTGCATAGATTATAGAAAAATAAATGTAGCCACAAGAAAGGATCATTTTCCTCTCCTTTTCATTGATCAAATGCTTGAATGATTGATAGGTCATGCTTACTACTATTGTTTGGAAATTTTTTTAGGTTATAATCAGGTTCCCATTGCTTTAGAAGACCAGGAAAAGATAATCTTCACTTGCTCATTTGTTTATCAAAGGATGCCTTTTGGCTTGTTTGATGCCATTATAACCTTTTAGAGGTGTAGATGTCTATTTTTTCTAGTATGATTGAAAGGTTTATAAAGGTTTTCATGGATGATTTTTTTATTTTTAGTAATTCATTCGATGATTGCTTTATAACTTGACATTGGTGCTTAAAAGGTATGTTAAAATGAATTTGACATTAAGTCGAGAGAAGTACTATTTCTTAGTTAAGCAGGGAATTGTGTTAGGACATATTGTTTCAAGTAGAGGCATTAACATTGACAAGGCAAAGATTAATATAATTGCTAAATTGCCCCCTCCTACTTCAGTCAAGGGAGTGAGGAGTTTTCTGGGTCATGTAGGTTTCTATAGATGGCTCATAAAAAACTTTTCAAAAATTTTTAGATTGCTATGTAACTTACTTGCTAAAGATATGACTTTCTGTTTTGATAATGAGTATCTTGTTGCTTTCAATACCTTGAAAGAAAAACTAAAATTTCTAGATCGCTGTGTAAATTACTAGCTAAAGATATGACTTTCTATTTTGATAATGAGTATCTTGTTGCTTTCAATACCTTGAAAGAAAAACTAACTTCTGCTCCAATTTTAGTAGTTCCTGATTAGTGTATTCCTTTTAAGCTTATGTATGATGCATTTGACTTTGTTGTCAGTGTTGTCTTAGGAAAAAGAATAGATAAATTGCCTCATTTGATTCATTATGCAAGTAGAACTTTGAATGACACATAATTTAATTATTCCACCACTAAAAATGAATTTATTGCAATTGTGTTTGCGCTGGAAAAGTTTTGCTCATATCTGATTTTTTCAAAAATAATTGTTTATTCTGATCACGCTACATTAAAATATTTGTTAAATAAGAAAGACGCCAAGCCCAGATTGATCAGGTGGATATTATTATTACAAGAATTTTACCTAACAATCAAGGACATAAAAGGTAGTGAAAATATTATAGTTGATCATCTGTCCAGGTTAGTGGAAGGGATTAATTTTGAGCAAAAGAAAGATAAAGAGAGCATTCCAATCAATGAGATTTTTCCTGATGAGCAATTATTTTCTGCAAAGGGAAGTGAACCTTGGTATGCTGATATTGTTAATAATTTGGTTAAGGGTATTTTTAATCCTATGCCAAATTTTTAGGGAAGGAGGAGGTTGCTGTCTATAGCAAAACACTGCTTTTGGGATGATCCAATTCTGTTTAAAATGTATCCAGATCAGATCATTAGACACTATGTACCTGAGGATGAACAACAAAGTATTTTGAAATATTATCACACATTTAGCTATGGAGGGCATTTTGGGGGGAAGAACACCACTTTTGAAAAGCAATCATTAGTGATAGAGGAACTCATTTTTACAATAAGGTATTTATAGCTTTGTTGAAAAAGTATAATATCACTCATCGAGTTGCAACACCTTATCATCTACAAACTTTTGGACAAGTTGAAGTAAGTAACAAATAGAACAAAGCAATTCTGGAGAGGACAGTGAACACCTCAGGGAAAGTTTGGGCAATGCAGTAGAATGATGCACTTTGGGCATATATGATTACATTCAAGACCCCAATAGGAATGAGTCCTTACAGACTTGTCTTTGAAAAAGCTTGCCATCTGCTGGTGGAGTTAGAGCACAAAGCATATTGGGTGATAAAGAAACTAAACTTTAATTTGTGGATAGCAGGTGAAGAGAGAAAGCTTTAACTGAATGAACTAGAGGAGATGAGAGATGAAGCTTATGAGAGTGCAAAGATTTATAAGGAGCAAACAAAGAGATATCATGATCAAATCATTCATAAAAGATACATTGAACCCAGAATGGAAGTTTTTCTTTATGAATCACGTTTATGTTTGTTTCCAGGAAAATTACAGTCTAGGTGGGTTGGACTATTCTTGGTGACGCAAGTGTTCTCACATGACACCGTGGAGTTAAAGAACTTGAGGACAGGGAACAAGTTCAAAGTTAATGATCATCGAGTAAAGAGATATGTGAAGGATGACTTGCCAATACAATTATATGAAATTGTTGGATTTCATAATCTATGAAGAAGGAATTTGTCTTGCATAAATATTAAATAAAGCGCTCCTTGGGAGGCAACCAAAGTTTCTAAACGTTCTTTGTTTCCATAGCATTCAGTTTAGTTAGTTGTTTTGTTTTCTTTATTAGGATATATTTTTTTTAAGGTAGTTGTTTAATATTTTTATTACAGAAGAAAGAAATTTATTTTTAGAATGAGCATAGAAATTGTAGAGTATTACAGATGATGTTTCAAGTATTATAACTACCAGAAATTTACAAAGGATGTTAAAGCAATTTTAGAAGGAGAGGATGAGAATGCACTTCATTCAAGGAAGCCATGAACTTAAACTTTTGTCATTATTTCACATTGAGGACAATGTTTGGTTTAAGTGGGGGTATTTGGATATTTACATTTAAATTTCTGATTTGCATTTTCAGATTTGCATTTAGTTTAGTTTTGAAAAAAAATTCAAATTTGCAGTCAATTCATTTTGGAATTTTTTTTTCAGAATTTAGGTGTATATTTTTAAAGAGTTACAGTTTCTAATGACTTAGCCAAGTAAAGCCAAGAGTAATTGTGCTAACATGCTGAAATTAAATAGGATGGATTCATTCTCTCATAATGATCAAGTGAAATATGTTGAGTTTTTTATTACCATTGCACATGATTTAGAATGAAGCATAAATGTTACCTTGTGATTTATTGATTATCGTGATAAATCATTCTTTTTTCATGACTGATGAAAATTTTATTAAGCACATTACATCATGATTATGCAAACTATATGTTGATTAGTTGATGATGTTTGAATTCAATAACACATTTTGGTTGATATAAGCATGCTAGAACTTGTTTGATTATCCCTCTAGGCGAAATCCTAGATAACATGTTTACTTGGAAGTGATTTAGGCATTCTTTGATCAGTTTGAGCCTTTCAAGTTAACCTATTATATTCATTATCACTAGGGTCCCCATTTAGCTTTAATGAAAGAATGCCATAAGCAAAGCATATTATAGACCATCATTCAACTTTTCTTTCTTTAGCCTTATCATTCATTCCCTTTCAACTTGAAAAACTATGTTAGACCTATTAAGAGACATATTTATACATGTTTACAGAGAGGTATATGAGTGCGTAAGAAGATAAGTTTGGGGGTCATTAAAAAGATGAATGTCAAAAGAAAGATGAGATAAAAGAAAAGGAATCAGTGAGGATTTATTTTTCAAGTGGGGGGTATCATGTCTTCATGAACTCAACTGGTAATAAGTTAGGAGATGTGGTAGTAATAAAGCCCATAGTAGGGGGGATCACATCCTAATGAATGTAAAAAAATAATAATAAGTTTGAAGGGATGATGGTAATACAACCCTTAAAATAGATAAAACTCTAAACAAAAAGTTAAGATAGTGAATAGTCATGTAAAATTTAGATATGATCTCCTACTTTATGAATCCTTATTTCCTTTCTAGTTAGCTAAACCCAAGGCCCCATTATAAGCTTAGCAAAGACCTATTGATCCAAATGAATAGAGTTATCTACATTAGTGGAGAGGGATTATGAAAAGTAAGCTTATGGGTGTGTCTGTGAAGATCATGAGAATCATTGGTTCACACATTGTTGACTGAAAAACATGCATGTAGCATGAGATTGACACTGCATACACATTTTCATTTCATAAAAGGATTGATAAAGCATGGGTTTCATGAGATTACTTAGCAAGTATCTTGAGTGATTTCTGAGATATGTGCATATGTGTAATTTGTCCAGCATGTTACTGATTGTTTGAGATAGATTTTTTTGACTAATTCATGAGTTCAAATTGTTATTTTGCTCAAGGACGATCAAAAGCTAAGTATAGGGGTATTTGATAAGCTTATAATATATCATATTTTTACCTAAATTCACATATTTAAAATCTTCTTTTATTTTTTTGTCAGTGGTTGATATTGACATTTAAGTGAATATTGCACTTAATAGAGTTTTGTTTTGTTGCAGACATAAAATTCTGTTAAATGAAACTAAAGATTATAAAAGACATCATTTTAAAGTAATTTTTGAGACTAATTGAGGAATATTTGAAAAATATGTTCAACATGAAAGTTTTATAATTTGTTCTTAGCTTTCCAATTCATTAAGAATTATATGATCCAGAGTTCATATGAGGAAATTATATTCATAACAGTGCAGCTCTCTCAAGAGACCTTCAAAACATCAATTTCAGATGTATAGAAGCCTTCACTTTGAGGGCTCACAACTCAAAGAAGATGGATGATTCAGAATAAATGGTAAATATAAAAGTTGTAGACCCTAAAATTATCTATCAAATGCAAAAGGAATTAGGCAATTCTGATTTCAAACAAGAGAGTTATGATAATTTTACTAAAATCGCTCTAAAACATCCAAAATCCAGTGACTCCGAAGTAAGACTTGGTGCTTCCAAAATTAACTTTAGTGACTTCAAAGTTGACTTTTGTGACTCCAAAATTAACTTTAGTGACTCTGAAGTTTACTTGTGTGACTCCAAAGCAGACTTGTGCCTTTGAAATTTACTTCAGTGACTCCAAAATTGACTTTTGTGACTCCTAAGTAAGACTTAGTACCTCCGAAGTTTACTTGCATGACTTTGAAGCAAAATTGTGCCTCCAAAGTTAATATTTCAGAGGGATCAAAGGGGTTCAAAAGGTGCAAATTAGCTTCAGTGCCTCCAAAGCAGGAATTCAAATTTGTAGCTTGATCTTCAGTGCCTCCAAAGCAGCTTAACAAGAAACAAAGATTGAAATCAAAGCCTAGAATTGAAAGTGCTCAAATTGAGTTATTTTTCATGTGTTAGATGTTGCAAATTTAAGAGTATAAGACATGCGGATTGTGAAGTTATTATTGGAAGTTGATTTTTAGGCTCAACATTATGTTGTAATTTTTAGAACTTAGGATACGCAACAACTTAGTTATTTTGAGAACTTCTATTTTTATTTATTACAATATTTTGGAAGCTATAATTTTGTAAGAAAATACTGAGTTATTATTAGAAGAGGACTCTATGTGTAGAGGCATTGCAATTCATGGAACTAAAACCCTGTTGCTTTGGTTATTTAAAAAGACATCTAGGAACACAGTTGAGACAGAGAGATTGGAGGAAAAAAGTTTTCCAAGGGAGCAAGAGAAGGATTTCGAGTTCTTCAATCATGCATATTTCAGAGAGTTTTATTTCTGTTTTCATTATGAACTAAATTCCTTTTTTTGGGGCAATGATGTAGCCCTCCTTGATATTCATTGTTGATAGAGATTGTTGGGTTATTAATTCAATATTATCTTATTTCATTCCTTATGTATAATACAATCATCTGATTTATTTAATTGTTTGATCACTAATTATGTGAATTAGCTTGATTATTTTTGAGTATATGGTTAAGATAGATGCCATATGCTAAACCATGTACTGTGTTCTTTTGAATGAATGAGTAAATGGTTAAGGTAGTTGCCATATGCTAAACTATTCTGCTTAATTCATTAAAGTTCTTCTGATCTTCATGAGTTTTCAATCTCAATTACACTACACACCATAGGCAATTGGAACAGGAGAAAATACTTGATTTAAACCAAGATGCCCTACGGTAATAATCATATAGTGAATAGAACCCAAGGTGCTGAATTAATACTAATATCTCAACAATACTGAATATAATTGAGTGGTGAAGTCAGATCCCCAAACATTTGCAATTTAAACTCTTTTTTACATTACTCACTACCATTGTTTTCTATTTATCTTACATTGCACTTTTATGTACTTAGTCTATAATTTATCTTGTTAATTTAGCACAACTTAATTTTAGTAACTAGATATAATTGAATCAGTGTGACAGTTCTCTATGAGATCGACCCTTGATAAGCACAATGTGCTGCTATACACTTGTGTACTTGTGAGGAATTATAATTTGACCATTAGTCATATTATGCCTTATCATATTTGAAATGTAGATTTTATTACATCATGTTGGGAAATAAGTTTCATACCTTGCTTAGGGGCCTATGCGTTTCACCATTTTCCTTTAATATTCCTATTTTCAAGGGAATATTATTAATCATATAACATCATAATTTTCATAATTATTAAGCAATGACATAAATTCCAAAACACATACATCTGCCCATAAAACATACCCACAGCTGCCTAGGTCAAAATTGAATCATGATGTCAATACATTTTACTAGAATCAACCATTCCAAATAGTATTCTGTCATAAATAATTTACTATGACATGTCAATACATTCTATTATATATTGATTGAAGTCTTTTTGACACAATTATACTAATACATTATGGCTTTCAAATCCCTATAATGAAATTATCGTCACTACTGGCTCACCAGGCCTATTCTATAGTTGGTATTCTTTTCCTGTCCTACTAGCTAAAACTAAGAATTAAAAGTTATGAGTTTGGGCAAATTAGTAAGTAGGTGCGATAAGGAAAACAATAATTAAGCAGAAACCACATGTTCTAATTCTAAATATAAATAAAATATAATAATGTAATCACATCATGAATATATACTTATGAGGCTCAGGTCCTCCAAATTCTTATAAAACAACCTAAGTCGTTCAGGCATACAATATCACAAGTCATATCTTTATTATATCACATATAAAAAATATCATAATTATGTCGTGCAGGCACCACATATCATAATTGTGCCATTTAGGCACATTATCATACCCCTATATCAATTACAACTCATGAAATACTTCCCATTTTCTATACATTTTGGGGTTACTCCAAATCCCCACAAATTCCTACATTCACACACATATATAACAAAAGAAAATCATGGGATAATACTTATCCCCATCAATCGACAAGCCACACATTCATCTTAGTGCCATTGAAAGAAAACTTGGGATATTTCGAATCCCTTCTAGTCCATGAAATAAAACAACGAAAGGATATTCATTATCGCTCTCTCCTAGACATCTATACATAAGAATAATGAATATTATGCATAAAGACTCGAGATACTCTCTATCCCCAGCAAACCTTTGGTTGTATTATAAAAGATACACCGATCATTGCAATCCAAGGGATACTCATTATCCCCAACATCCATGTAGTCAAAAAACATAATAATATCAACTTTTAACAAAGTACAAGATATCCACTATCCCTATTCAGGCATACATGCCCAGATGCAAAGCATTAGGTATTCCATATCCCCATCCAACAATACATTTAGTTAGAAAACAACCTACTTACCTTAGTGACAACTCATCTTACAACTTCTTGAGCTCTTTAATTTCACAAGCTCCATAGCTTCCTTCCATTCTCAAATGACCTACATATACAACAATTACCATTGCTACCTTAATTAATTTATATTAAACCTCTGACTTACATGATTATCAATCCATTGTTACGTTTATAAACCTCTCAAGTGCATAGATGCACTCTAACATTAATCACAAGACTATCTAATTTATATTCCTCCTTAATTACTTCTTAATCATATATTTTGTGTATTACATTTGTCTTGTAACATAATTAACAATTAAATAACCTTAAAATAATTCAATTAAGCCTTTAATAAAGTCAAATTTACTACTTAAACCTCTTTCTAGGTCATCATCCATAATTAGATGTCTCATGTCTAAATCACTTCAAAAATACAATAATCATTTTTCCCCATACATCAAACCTCAATTCAGGTCATTTCCCCAAAAACCATTATTCATGAAACTCTATCAAAGCAAAATCATGATTTCTCATGCTCAATTAAGTTTCAAAAACTATAATGACTGAACTAAGCATTTTCCCATGGAACCATACCATTTTTTTCCCAAAACTACTGTTCACGGCTAGCATGAAACCCTAGCTACCTAAAATTCACAAATTTAGTTGGGGAAAATGACTTATAATGAATTTAAGGCATTGCTTCCTACCATGGACGAGAATCCAAGCTCAATACTTCAAGTAACTCCCTCCAATTACAGAAAACCCAATTTTCTTCCTTCATTAAAATGGCTGAAACCTAGGTTTGGATTCATGGTTGATGGGTTACATGCCTAAACATGCTTATTCTCTTAAAGATTTGATGCAAAAATGGCTAAACGGGGTGTAAGGCATAAGAGTTTGGGCATGGGGAGAAAAAGATAATAGAATAGGTTGAAAACAGAACAAAATGACACAAAAAAATATGACCACTGACTTTATTCGTCGACCTACACCGCAACCTTGGATTTGGGCACCGCACTTACTTCGCTCTGCCCTCTTTCGTGATCTGGTGCCATAGCTTCCAATTTGGTGCCGCAACACCAGCCATGTTGCCCTAGACTCCCATCCATTTTGCTTTGTTTCTTCCCCTCTTTGATTCCTTACTTCTCATACCCTTTTTGGCCTTGATTTTTCAACATTTTAACACATAAAATGCATAAAGATTAGGCCTCAAATAACTGGGAATCGAATCATATAACCATTAGTACATGCTTTAACTTGTACAAGTACATTTCATGTATTTACAATTCATAAATGCTTGAATTATTTCTTTTCAAAATAAATTTCTTCACCTCAATTATTCATTATAATTATACTACAATGTATTCAAACACACAATTACCCAAAATTTAACACCTTGGGTATGATAGACCACCCTCATTACAAAAGGTTTCATCCTCAAAACTTTAAGTATCATATCGTTCTCATCATTTCCTTGAGTTTTTAATGCAACTCGTTTGAACTATTTCACAACTTGCGGATCCGTATCCATAGGATACGTGGCGCAAGTTGTGTCTTTCTGATCATATATCTTGATCATTCGATAATTGACTCACTCATGCAAGATACATACCTGCAAACATGACTTTATAATCAATCCCAAAACATGGGAATCATGCCTTGATTTCAACCAATTATATACAAGACCATGTTAAGTCCAAATACAATTTTGTGCCCAATAAGATATGTGTCCTCCCAATTTAGACTCATATATGATTTCAATATCAACTTAAACACATATTGTCTTATCACCAGGTATCCTCATTCGTATACATTTAATTTCATAATCTAATTAGCAATATCAATCTAGCCTTATTTTTAAGGCTTTTCTTTTCCAAAATATTACGATGTGCCTTTATTACTCCACCAGGCTCATGGGTAACCCAAATCTGGAACCATGTCATCACAACTGCCATACCCCCCAAGACACATTTACTCTCCATAATGACATAACAAATTTGAGCTATGAAGGCATTTATGCCAAGCCTCGCCATATCCACACCTAACAATATCATAATATATCCAGGCCATCCAAGCTGTCATGTCATCTCATAGTGTGTCATTATATACAAAACATATAGGCATATAACATGATACATAACCTTATACGACAATTACAATCAATAACAATGCTCATAATATATCCTATCTCAAAATCTAGGCTATCCAGCCTCAATTTTCAAATTAT
Organism: Pouteria campechiana; assembly: GCA_036873735.1. Taxonomy (NCBI): domain Eukaryota; kingdom Viridiplantae; phylum Streptophyta; class Magnoliopsida; order Ericales; family Sapotaceae; genus Pouteria; species Pouteria campechiana. Next base: position 22,845 of record JAYJMB010040151.1, read on the forward strand.
AATTCACATCATAATAATCTAGGGTCAATCATTATCAATCCAGGCCCTCCAAGTCACTACACCAATTAGGAATTTTGCTACTAGGCTTTCTAAGCATCCACCCCATGTATATATTAGGTCACTAGACAAATCTAGGCGTCCATGTCATATCCAAGCTATCTAGGCTTCCTTGCCAAATCTTAGGCCAATCCCTGGCCATTGCACAGATTTATGCACTGGCAAGGCACATCAATACTCAGTATACCTTTGCCACTACCAAGGCATAGTGACATCCCGTGGATGTCTATTGGATGTGTGTGAGTTGTCCTCTCTATTGGATTTGGCCATATGCCTCCGACCCCAAGACTCGACTATGTGTCTCCACCCTCGGGACTTGGCAGTATGCCTCTGCCTCATTGGACTCAGCTATAAGCCTCCGCCCCTGGAACTCGGCTATATGCCTTTGCCCTACCACGTCTCTGCCATCTAGCCATAAGCATCACATATTGGTGGAAGTCCACACTTCCAACATCTTATGCATTGTCATTACCGTTCACATTATTCAATCATAACCATCACTCATGATGGTATTTAATACAATATGATATCAAAATTATAGTTCAATTCTACAAATAGTCAAATGAAAAATATCCCAAGTAAACACATAAAAATAGATACTTTCATTATTCTCAATCATAGCACCATAACTTTGCCATATCAGACCTTCCATTACCACATTCCCCAAGCAACATATAGATATCATATCACATCAATTTACACATACATAATTACACATCGCATATATACCCAATTCCATCAATCACATTCAACAATTAAGGGCACTGGATTAAACCGTAACATAATTCAATGTCGATTAATACACACAAAATTATCCCATTTTGTCATTCCCAATCATTGTACACATAACAATTCAGCCAAATTAAAGTATTCATAAGCAACTAGGAATATTCATTCTACCACCATGCCTTACAATAACCTATTATAGATTGCAACTTTTCACAGTTATAACAAAATTCAAGGTACTTAGAGAAATAGGACATAGACAAACTACACAGGCATGCCATTATTTACCATAATTAGTAACAACCACAAAATTCTTCAAACTGTACTCACCTTCTTGGCATACACTTTATTACAAAAGTCATTCACTTCCTTGTTATATACCCAATCCAACAAAACACATTTAATGGGGGTCATTTTCCTAGATAAATAGCTAGAACTCACACCAAGACACACCATAACAAGTCAATTAATCAACTAACCACCAAGAATTCACACAATCATATTGACCTAAGGAATCCAATGATTCCATTACAAACTAATCACAAAAAAAAAACTAAAATCCTTTTCCATTTCCAACACTTATTAATGAAACTCCACAGCTTCATTATTTCAATTCATAATTATCATTTACATGCACTTCTTTTCCCGTCACAAAACATTAATCTTCTAAAACCTTTAAGCTAATATTTTTTTCATACTTGTCCACAAACTTGTATTAGCATGTCATTTCCGGTCTTCTTCCAAGAAATAGTGCCATCATGATTCTCCGTTTATCACTCTTGGTATCTGATAACCACTTAGCTCCGATACCATTTAGTCACACCCTGCCAAGGGGACTATGTGTTTCACCATTTCACTGTAATTTTCCTATATTCATGGGAATATTATTAATCATACAATATAAAAATTTCCATAATTATTAAGCAATGACATAAATTCCCAAACACATATATCTGCCCATAAAACATACCCACAACTACCCAGATTAAAACTAAATCATAATAACAATAAATATCACTAGAACCATATTATTCCAAATATCATTCTATCACAAATAATTTATAATGACATGCAAGTACATTTTATTATATATCAAATGAAGTATTTTTGGCACAATTATACCAATACATTATGGCTTTCAAATCCTCATACATCATACTACAATGAAGTTATCGTCACTACTTTCTCACCAGCTGCAATCCATAGTTGGGATTCTTTACTTGTCTTGCAAGCTAAAAATAAGAATAAAAAGGCATGAGTCTGGACAACTTATGAAAATGATAATTGAGCAAAAACCATATATTTTAACTCAAAACATGAATAAAATATAATAATCTAATCACACCATGAATATATACTTATGAGGCGCAAGTCCTCCAAATTCCTATACAACAACCTATGCAGTTTAGGTGTATAATATGACAAGTCATATCTTTACTATACCACATATCACAAATATCATAATTGTACCATGCAGGCACCACATATCATAACTGTGCCATTCAAATGTAGTATCATACTACCATATCACTTACAACTCATGGAATACTTCCCTTTCCATATACATTCTGAGATTACTCCAAATCCCCACAAATTCCTACATTCACAAATATGTAACAAAAGAAAATCATGGGATAATCCTTATCCCCATCAATCAACAAGCCACACATTCATCTCAACACCATGGAAAGAAAACTTGGGATATTTCCCATCCCTACCAGTCCATGAAATAAAACAATGATGGGATATTTTTTATCCCTCTCACCTAGACATCCATACACAAGAATAATGAGTATTATACACAAAGACTTGAGATACTCTCTATCCCCAGCAAACCTTTGGTTGTATTATAAAAGATACTCCAATCATTGCAATCCAAGGGATACTTATTGTTCCCAACATTTATGTAGTCACAAAACATCATAATATCAACTTTTAACAAAGTACGGGATATCCACTCCCGGATACAAAGCATAAGATATTCCATATCCCATCCAACAATACATTCAATTAGAAAACAACCTTCTTACCTTAGTGATGACTCATCTTACAACTTCTTAAGCTCTTTAACTTCATAAGCTCCATAGCTTCCTATCCATTCTCAAATGATCCTGCACATACAACAATATCATTCACTTACCAATGCAACCTTAATTAATTTATATCAAACTGCTAAATTACACTATCAATCAGTCTATTGTTAAGTTTATAAACCCCTCAAGTGCATAGATGCACTCTAACATTAAACACAAGACTATCTAATTTATATTCCTCCTTAATCACTTGTTAATCATATAATTCATGTATTACATTCATCTTGTAATAAGATTAATAATTAAATAACCATAAAATAATTCAATTAAGCCTTTAATGAAATTAATTTACTGCTTAAACCCTTAATACACAAAAGCCCTATTTAACCTCTAATTAGGTCATTGCCTATATTAGATTTCTCATGTCCAAATCTCTTCAAAAACACAATAATCAATTCATTAATCATTTTCCCCAATACATTAAACCTCAATTTAGGCCATTTTCCCAAAAATCACTATTCTTGAAACTCTATTAAAGAAAAATCATGATTTCTCATGCTCATTTAAGTTTCATAACACTATAATGACTGAACTAAGCATTTCTTATGGAACCATACCATTTTCTTCCCCAAAACTACTATTCGCTACTAGTATGAAACCCTAGCTACCCAAAAATCATAAATTCGGTTGGGAAAAATGACTTACTAGGGATTATAGGCATTGCTTCCTCTCATGGACGAGAATCCAAGCTTAATACTTCAAGTAACTCCCTCTAATTATAGACAATCGAATTTTCTTTCTTCCTTCATCAAAACAGTTGAAACCTGGGTTTGGATTCATGATTGATGGGTTACATGCATAAACATACTTATTCTCTTAAAGATTTGATACATAAATGGCTAAACAGGGTGCAAGGCATGAGGGTTTGGGCATCGGGAGAAAAAGATAATGGAATAGGCTGAAAATGGAACAGAATGGCATAAAAAATAACCACCAACTTTATTCTTTGGTTGGCACCGCAGTCTCGGATTTGAGCACAACAACACCTGATTCACTGACTCCACCCTGCCCTCTTTCATGATCCGGTGCCATGACTTCTAATTTGGTGTTGTGGTACCAACCCTGTTGCCCTTGATTACCATTCTTTTGCCTTTTGTTTCTTCTCTACTTTGATTCCTTACTTCTCATACCCTTTTGTCCTTGATTTTTCCACATTTTAACACATAAAATACATAAATATTAGGCCTCCAATAACTAGGAATCAAATTATATACCCATTAGTACATGCTTTAACTTGTACAAGTACATTTCACGTATTTGCAGTTCATACATGCTTGAATTATTTCCTCTCAAAATAAATTTCTTTACCTCAATTCCTCATTATAATTATACTACAATGTGTACAAGTACATAATTACTCAAAATTTAACACCCTAGTTTTACAATAAGGAACACACATGTAATTATTAAGACATTGTGAAATGCAAGTGCATGTGCATAGCAACATGACATTTCATAATTTGGCATGGTTATTCATGACATTTCATTAAGAAACATGAATATTGTATTACCTCAAGTAAAATGGATATGCATATAATTAAAAAACTAGACATGTGGGAATTAATGGTGATTATAGAATGTAAATAAAGTTAAATGATGCCTAATTAAGAAGTTTAAATATGACAAATAATAGAGCAAGGAAGGACACAAACAAAAGAAGAAAAATAGGGTAGAAAAAAAATTGGGCAATAGGGTGCTGGTTCAGGAAATGGATGCAAGGGGTATCCAGCGACTCGGGCACCGGTTGTGGAATACTATAGTTTATTTTATTATTTTTTTTTAAATAATGGAATTGTTTACGGCTTTTGATGAGGCCCTTCTTAGATGATTTGGGGGTAATCTTTGGGGATATTGAGGCAAGAATGGGGGATGTGAATGTATTAGAATGGTATGTAATTTCTTTAGTTCTTATGAGGCATGACTATTCCAGGATGGCATGGTTATGTATGGATACGCTTGATTGGTGTGGTGGCCTGTATGGCTGAATATTGATATTCCTAGTTGCCATGGTGGCCTGTATGGTTGGATATGGATTTGCCCTAGTGGCAATGATGCTTAGAAGGCCTGGATATGTTAGGGCTGGGCATGGATGCCTGGATAGTTGGTATGACCTGACACCATGTAGGGTGAAGGCCTGGATGGCCTGGTTTGTGAGACTCACCTAATTACCTAATTAGGTATGGATGGAGAATCTGCGATCCCTATGGAGCAAAGAGGGTAGGGTGCCATGGATGGCAGTGAGAGAGACTGTCATGGGTTTGGCAGGCTTCATAGTCGGGGATATAAGGAGGGACCAAAACACATTGGAGAGTGAAAAGGGTGGTGTCTGTGTTGCTAATAACCTCCTAAAAATTGATTAGGATGATGATAGAGGATTATAACATATGGGTATAGACATGGATAGTGACATGATGATGATTACGAGTATAAAGAAGAGCAAAATATGGACGGAGTATGAGATAATATGTTAGCCTAGATGATTAAAGTCGATGTATCATGGTCATTGAGCATCATTGCATTATCATGAGGCACAATTATCCATGAATTACATATGAATGTGATATTATCATGATTTTAATAACCTAATGTTTGATTATTGTTTAATCGCGTACTTGCTTACTGAGTTGCACGAACTCACCCTATTTTAATTATGGGTTTCAGTTGACAGGCCTGATGATGGAGCCCAAGGTGGGGTTGGATCTCAGAATTGAGATAGGTTGTGAACCATAACCATCGAGCACTCATAATTATGAAGATTCTCCTTTTGACATTTTGTGATGTATATATAAATTGTAAATTTCTGAATTTGAGCGAGTGTTGTGTATTAATTTGTGTAAATTAAGTGTAAATTTGTTGTATATTATACACACTTCTTAATAGGACTCATACTCATATTTTTTAGGAGATAAAAGATCAACGTTATTTGCAAAAAGCTAGGGCTATATGGCCAAACACAAAAAGGAAGGACTCTAGCAAATATTGCCTTTAGCACAGAGATTACAGGCATGATACAGAGGACTATTTTCTTCTTAGAGATGAGATAGAAACTATTCTTAGAAGAGGGCACCGCACATGATTTGTAGCAACTCTATAGGGATTGAAGTAAAGACTCAAGAGGTGGAAACCTACACCTTAAGAGTGTTAACAAGTAAGTGAAGAATAGTGACCAAACTAACCAAGACCCAACACTCAAATTAGAAACTCTCCCATAGAGGGAGAGATCAGCATCTTCATTGGGGGACTTATTGCTAGAGGATAGACATTTGCAAGAAGAAATGCCTACTCTTGATAGGTGAATATGGTGGGACATACCTCAAAAAGAACAAGAGAAGAAGAAGCTCTAATAACATTCTCAGAAGAGGATTAAAAATATTTGGCATATCCCCATGATAATGCTCTTGTCATTCAAGTCATAATTGTGAACCACTTTATTAAAAGTGTCATGGTCGGCATTGGCAACTCCACTAACATTATGTTTTACCACTTCTTTAGCATCTTCACCTTGCTTAGGGACACTTGGTAAGTTTTATCAAGAATGGGGTTGTTCTATAAGGAACTATTGTTGAGACTAAGTTTTATGCTAATTGTCTCCCTAAATAGGGTTTATGGTAAAACATGAAATCAAACAAGATTGACAATCATATGATTATACAAGTATAGAAAAAGAATAGCAATAGAAGCATGCAAACACATACAACAATAAACATATAGGGATTATAATAGTTTGGCCCTCCTTTATTGGTTCCTAAATCAAGGGTGTATGGCAAAATAAGAAGCCAAGTAAGATTGATAATCAAATGAAATGTGCAAGTGTAAAAAATAAATAGTAGTGGAAGCATATAAGCATACAAGACAATAAGCACATAAGGCTTATAGTGGTTTATGCTCCCTTGGCACCTATTCTACTCTCCAAGGTATCCCCAACCTTAGGTTCCACTAATAATGTATGAAATTAGACCTCCTTTGGTTTCTCAAAATACCACAAACTATACACAACTTGGTTTCTCTGAGCTTACGAGGAACTCTACAATAATGATTTATTCAAGCTCATAAAAAACTCTTACATTGCCTAGTTTCTCAAGAGCTTAGTAGGAACTCAAATGAATAAAAATAATGTGTACAAATGTAACGCCTTGCTCCCCGGGTGCTACCATCTTATATTCTATAAAGGATTCTACTGAAAATCTGGTAGAGTCTCCCCTCAAATATAATGATTCTATACCTATAAAATATTCTTCACATAATATCATAACATTCATACATTATTGACACAACATAAATACACACCCACACCCATACACTACCCAAAATGGAAACCACATGGCAATGAAATTACTGGACTTGCACGAAATTTTATCCACATAAATTACATACATACTAATACAAGGACATGCTAATATAATTTCCTTATATATTATTCAAAATACATCATAATTGAAATTTTATCAACTACAAATTTCATATTTGTTATGGGGAATTACTAGCCCCGAATTCATTAATACTTCATGAAGATCACAGCCTAATTTTGATCAGGAACACCAACCCCCATTGGGCTCCATTGTCTGACCTGTTAGCTAAAAATAAAAAATAAGAGGAGTGTGTCCGAGCTAACTCAATAAGTAGGCAATTAAAAACAATAGTAAATAATCATTTGAAATCCATCATTAAATGTAATACACAAACCACATAGACCATTCCATGACAATCCAAGACAATATAACATTGTCCACTGATAGTTCAAAGTTATAATACCTCGTAAGTGCATGAGTGTAAAGTAGTATAGTGTGTGTGAGCAAGGGTCAATCCTTCAGAGAATGGCAAACTGATTTAATTAAATTAAGTTATTAACTAAAACTAACTTTGAAAAGATGGATTGTTGGTTTGAACTAATAAGAATATAAACTAAAAATATAATTAGAAATCGAGGGCTATAGAAAGATATAGAATAGATTGCAAGTGACAAAGGTCTAGGGCTCAGATTTTACCACTTAATGACTCCTCTTGCTATTTGGATATTGGATTCAATGCTTGCTTGGGTTCATTCTTTCTATGATATGATTATTACTATTTGGTGTACGGGTTTAAATCAAGCGTTTCACTCATTTCAATTATTGATGATGCGTAGTATAATTGAGGTGAAAAAGCATTACAATCAAGAACTATGAACCAAGTAAAATGGTTGTGTGTTAGGTGTGCACCTTAACCTTCTACTTTTCTCATCCAAGGAAGCTCATGGTTATGCATTAGGTGTGCACCTTAAACATGAAGAAAGAAGGAATTAGTTCATGAAGAAAATAAAAGATACTCTCTTCATGAAGAACATCAACTACAATTAGCCTTCTTGAATTGCCTTTGCTCTCCTAAATCTCCTTCTTTGCTCCTTAAAATTTTCTCAGAGTAGCCTCCAAGAAAACCCTAGACTCTCCCTAAAAAGCTCTTCCAAAGAATCCCCTCAAAATAGCACAAAAACTTCCTAAAAAATATTTAAAATAGGAAATTTGCATAATTAAAATATAATTCAAAAGATTTTAGACAAAATTTGGTGTCGTTGGCACCAATTGGGCACTGCTGGTGCCACTTGCTATCCAGTGGGGTGGTGTAGATCATGAGTGGGCACTAGCAACTCCAGTTTGCTATCCACAGGAGATGCTTTAACTGTTTTAAGTATAACTTCCTTGTATGAACTCAAAATCATATGATTCTTTCTATATTAGTCAAATAATCAAGATCTACAACTTTAATGTTAATCACTTGATCTTAATATGCCTGTAAATGTATGAAAAAGTACCTCGAAATGGCGCTAATGGTACTAACTTGCTGTCCACCCAGAAAGGCATTCACTGTTTCATCTATAACTTCCTCATATGATCTTCGAATTAAATGATTTTTGATTTGTTGCAAAGATAACTTTAGGGGCTTCAATGTTATTTTGATTACTTATCCTATATTAGTCTACATTGATACCAAAAATGGAATCAAAGTAGTGCTACTTCACATTCAGCTTCATTTTGACATGATTTTTTACCTGAAAAACGAATTAACTTCATTAAGTGTAGTATTTCATCAAATATAGTTATGAACCACTAAAATCACGTCAAATAAAGTTACACAATATGTAAATTTAGGTATTAAAATATGGTATATTATTAGCTCATCAAATACCCCTAAACTTATCTTTTGCTTGTACTCGAGCAAAATAAAAATCTAAACTCATGAATCGACTAGGAAAATCTCTCTCAAATAATCAAACACATGGCAGACAAATTACACATGTACACATAATTCCAAATTCTTTTAAGACACTTCCAAAGTAATTTTACAAAATTCATACTTCTTCATGAATTGAAAATTGTGTGTGTGTGCTATGTCAATCTCATGCTCCTTGCATACTTGTCAGTTAACAATGTGTAAACTATACGTCTAACGACCTTCACAAAATACATCATAAGCTTGCTTTTCATAATGCCATCTACTAATGTAGACAACTATATTCACTCAGATCAAGAGGTCTTTGTTAAGCTTGTAATGGGGCCTTAGGTTTGGCTAACAAAGAAAAGAAGTAAGGATTCACAAAGTAAAAGATCATAACTGAATTGCACATGAATGTTTACCCTCTTAACGTTTTGTTTGGGGTTTTCTCTACTTTATTTTTATTATTATGGGCTTTATTATTAACACACCCTCAAAATTATTTTCTGTCAATTTCATTGGGATGTGATCCCCCCAATTGTAGGTTGTATTACTACCATACCCTTAAACTTATTTTTTTTTGAGTTTATGGAATGTGATCCCCCCAATTAAAATATATTTCCTTACTTAAACTTTTTCTTTTGTCCCTTTTTATTTTTCTTTATCATTGATGAGAATGCAAAATGTCATATTTTATTCTCCTAATACTTCATCTTTTGCACCTAATACTTCATCTTTTGC
>JAYJMB010040162.1:0-32649 GCA_036873735.1 Pouteria campechiana
ATAGTCCCAGAGGACAAAACCGTGCGGGCTGCGGCCCAAAGCGGACAATACCTCGGTGGGAGGCCAGGGCGTGACAGCTGCCCACATTTTTTCACATATTTTTATATCTAAGTATGAAAATGGATCATCCGTGATCCATGTACATGTTAGTTTACTCGGTGCAAAAGTTTTAAATTTGATTATTTTTAATTCCATTAAAAATAATCTAATTTTCATATTTTTATATCTAAGCATGAACATCGATCAACCTTAATCCATGTAGATGTTAGTTTACTCGGTGCAGAAGTTATAAATTTGATTTTTTTTCAATTCCGCTAAAATATCACCTAATTCAAACATTTGGGCCAGATTAAAGAAAACTTATAAAATTGAATGTTTCTAGTCAAGTAACTTTTAATGAGCCAGTAAAATGTTTTTTCATTGGTCTGTACTTTTTGACGCTAATATTAAATTAGTCTATATTTTTCAATATTAGGAATACTATATACAATGCCATAGAATACAAAGTTGCTGGATTGCATGCGAATGTGGCTGGGAAAATGTGGACTATTTCAATTTACATTAATCAAATCAAGCAACATTAAAATAACTACTAAAGTATTCATTAAACAACAGGATCATAAATTTTATATCACAAATATTTTTGAAATTTGGGTTACAGTCTGGTTGGTAAATGGGCTGGGTTGACAGGTTGGACAATTCTACACCAATGACCAACTCATTTGCCCATTTTCTAACTTAGTTAATATTTTTTCCCAACTCTAACATATTATGATAGTTTGAGTTGTCCAGCTATTGGTTGACCCTAACCTAGTTACACCGTTACTTGCAGGGCATATAAGCTTCTTTTTTATAAAATTTAAGTTGATTAATTTATATTTTAAATTAAAATATTTATAAAAAAGTGACATTCATCATTTATACTGGCAAATAAAATGAAAATTTACTAACATATATATTTTAAAAAAACATAGGTCACATAAGTATACTATTATCATATATTCTTTAAACAATAATGTATATATTTGACACCTAGTTTATAAATTTAATTAGGCATATAATTAATAAGATATTAAAAATAAATTTATGAGTATTAATGGTTGAGATACTATCCCTTGTACTAATTAATTTAATTATATACTGTGTTCTTAAATACAATTTTTTAGAAGATTAGAGTTTTGAATAAAATACAATAAATGATTTGGATTTTCTCTTACACATGAGAAATTGTTCAAATGAAAGGTTCCTTTAAAATTTCAAAAGAACTCCCCTTTTTTAAGTTAATAAAAATTATCAAATAAAATTAAATTTGATCATTATACTTTGCATTATCACTTTAGTTAAAATATATGAAGCCATTGTGATTATAGGCTTATTTAGGCCACACCATTTAAAAATATAAAAAATACTTGCATTAATTATTGTATATAATGAAATAAAACAAAAACTTATATAATCATCAGCAAACGTAAGATAAAGTGTAACAAGGGAAAAAAGAGAACGGATAAAAAATTTATAACATGGGCGCTCATCGTGCAATTTATTAACGTTGGGTGTGTAGTTTTAATGATAACAAAACTTGTTAATGACTTAATCACAAGCTAATGAAGTTTTGTTAAGATGTTGAGTGACAAAGTAAACTAACAAAGAAGATGAGAAGGGCTGCATAGGTCTATTAGGGTCACTAAAATAATATTTTTAATGTTTAAACCAATGTTTAGAAAATCAGACCGTAGATTGAACCATTTGAGTATCCAGTTTTGGTTCAGCCGGTGGAGCAAACCGGTTTGGACTGGTGACATCAGCATGATATAATTATAATATAATATTTATTTTACTTGTTTAATTTTTAAAAAATTTAAAAAATATATTTAAATTTTTTAAAATATTGAGAGCCAGACATAATCTAATACAACAATCAATAAGTAAACACATTAATATAGTAGTATATAGAAACACATTAATATCATAGTAATCAACAAGCAAATTTCACAACACATTAACAAATTTAATATATAAAAAAATAAATTTAAACAAAGAAAGGATCTATAACTGTGTATGTGTTTGCGACTATGTGGGCAAGAGAATAGGGACTGCAACGGATGAAACAAGACCTCTAAAATCATTTTGCCTACCATCGGATCGAATTTGTGGTGGGTAGTTAAAAGTATAAAAAACAGCACGTCCCACTTTCGTGCACAAGTGGAGTATCTGTTGATCTTATCTCATGGTTAAACTAATGCAATCCTATGGAAGTGATTGAATATACTGTAAAGGCAACCACTTACGAATTTAAAACATAAATATTATAGTTGTTCGGCACTCCCTACCTACTCCATTCTTCAAGTCACAACTACAGACTTAGGTTCCACTAATTAACTTAATCCCAAAGTTGCAGTGGTACAGAAACTTTATTCTCTGGACTTCTACTTCTAGGTAACAATATAGATGAATCAATTACATAATCTGTAATGATTCAACTATCACTTGGTTTACAATCCAAACTAAGGTAGAATGAACACAAGGAATAATGTAATAATGAAAAGCTTACAACCAATTTAACTCTCAGGTGAACTTCAATGCTCTTGATTGTCCAAGCTTCAATCACTAACAAAACAAAAGTTAGAATCTTATTACAATCTTCATCTCTTGATTTTCTTTTAATCACACTATAAGATTTTTCCTCTTTATTTCTCACCTTATTTATTTCAACATTCTCCCCTTAATATAGATGTTTAACTGTTGGGAGATAATGTCTTAAAAGAGGTTAAGAAAGTGTCAAAGCTACTTCATTTCTGAATCTAGTAACTAACTACAATGGTGCCAAAACTGTTGATATTTTACCCAAAATTCATTGACATTTTATGATAAATAGTCAATGTTTTTCATTCATAGAAAAATCCATCAAAGTTTAACTTCACCGGATATATCTCTAAGTCCTAATTCGTCGAGGTTCACTATTTACCAACATTGCCTGATCTAAATCTGTCGAGGTTTACTAATTGCCAACTTCACTGGATATGTCCTTGATTCCTAATCTATCGAGGTTGTTGAATAAAACGTTGATGGATTTCTTCACTTTATGTCTTCCATCCTTAACCTATTTCTAAAAATTTGTTTACACTTTTCCACCACATCTCATAACTTGATTACATGCATTTCATGACTTTACATCAATCCACTCTATATCAAAGATGTATTACATCATCAAACTACATAGTGAAGCATTTTTCAATCAAGTGTGTTCATCATTTTAAGTATGTTCATCATCAAAACAGAAAACATAAATCTATTTTTTGATGATGACAAAACCTACTATGGATGAACTTAAAATAACATTCCTCCCCTATCAACATGCTTATTCTTTTATTTATCCACGAAAACTAAATCTAATTTTCTCCTCTTTTTTGTTAGAAGCAAAAAGATAAGAATGCAGTAATATAGAGAATGAACAAGAAAGATATAAGCAATATAAATAGGAAGTTATAAGTGTATGAATATCAACCGTGATTCAAATAGTCAGATTATAGAACTTAAACCAGTAATTTGTGATAAGGTAGGTAAATAGCTTTAAATCCCCAAAAAGACGAGATAGTATCTAGAAATTTTTCTTAGGTTATTAAACTTCAGAATTATTTCAAAGGAGATGAATTTTTCTTAGTGGAGTTGGATTGATCAACAGATATAGAAGCTTGAATTTGCTCCTGTATGTGCGCCTATAAGTCAGCTTTGAGAGAACTTCAAGTAGTTGTGACGTGAGGTGTATGAGTAGAAGGATGAATTAGATAGGATGGAGTTGGAATGGATGTGGCTGGAGCATGTTTAGTATCTAAAACAATGGTTGTTGAATCATCTTTCACCTAAGGATCCTTCCCGTTCTTTCCATAAGAAACCTCCGCTTCATCTAGATCTTGCTCATCTCCCAGAACATCTTGATAAAACTCATCTCCACCCTCATCATTTACTTCAACTTCAACTTCAGTTCTTGTTGTACCATCTTTTGGAATTAAAATCTCATCTTCATTAGCTCCAAGCATAATAGAAATGTATCTTCACTTATCATCATCATACTTGATATATCTCATTCATTTAAATATTCTAATGTTTATCTCATTGTAACTTGACGGATAAGTTGGAACATCATCAGAAAATTTTATTTTAAAGTGTTAAAATAGTCTTACCAAATAAATGGCACAGGGGAGATGTCCATTAGCTCTATCTTTCTGATTAAACATATATAATAATATAGCATCCACAAAATCATACTACAAGTTATAGACAATGCAGTAAATTAAAACACATTCAAGAATACTCACTCCATCATATCCTTCATTCTTTGAAAATAAATAATGAGTTACTATGTGATGAATCAGTTTGAACTCTACAGAAGAAAATTCTTTATTTGTGAATACTCCTTTCCTATTTGATAGTGACTCATTCCCCGACAAACATTAAACTACTTCCTTTTGGTCATATATTTTATTAGCAGAAATATATGGTAGTTTCATGATGGACATAAACTCTTTAGCAATGAAGCTTATTTCCTTCCCAAGGAGATAAAAAGAATAAACATAAACTTCATCGTCTCTCTCTTCTTCGCGTAGATAGAAATAAAACAAATTCATCAATTCATCATATATCATCATCTTTTCTGATAAGAATAAAAAATCCCAAATTTCCTCAACCAATTTACAAATTGAAACTCTTCTTCAAAGAATGTATAATTCAAGAACTTGCTTCGAGTATAGTTCTTGCGCCCAAATCTCATATAGAAATCAGACTTGTCCTTCTTGAATCTGAAGTTCTTCAGTGTTGGGTCCACTAAGACTTGTTTCTTCGGTAAAGAATTGAGTTTCTTGGAATGGAAGACTTTGGAGTGGATTTGAACTTTTTTATTAATGGAGAAGGTTTGATTTTAGAAGGTACTTTTTTCATGTTTTGATTTGGGAGAAGTATGAATAGAAGATGGAAAAGATTCACTTGGAGTCCTTGGGTCTGCTTCTTGTATCGATTCAGGAAATATAAGTTGTTCTTCATCAATATTGACGGGATTTTCCTTAGTAGTTTGTCTTCCTTGAGTTTTAGAGGATTCTTGTATAAATATTCCTCCTATTCTTCTTTTTGTTCTGGGAGGAAAAGGTCTATGGTCAGAGGAATTCACATTCACAAACTTCCTCTTTCCTTTCTCCTCATAAGATGCCTTCTTTGACACAATAACTTTCTATCGGTAAAACTAAAATGAAAATAAAGATTTTATGATTCAAGACTTATATTGATAAAGATCAAAAGATAGGATACAACTTATATTGAAGTAAATTGAAGGATAAGGCTCAAATATAATCATAGTACAAGGTTTGAACATTGAGAAATGTTAAAACAAGACTCATCCTCAACACACTTATTTGCATATGATAGGTATACTTGTCACAACCACAACACAGCAATCTACATTGTTATGACTTTCAACCAAGCAAAGTCTACCTATATTAGCCGTAGAATAAACACATATCTAACTTGAAGGACATCCAATTAGGTGCAAGAACCAGTTGAACAGTAAGAACTTTGGTAGAAACAGGGATTGTCAAAAATAAACATAATATTCAGATATATTCAAATAAGAAATGTAGTTTAGTCATGAATAAGAATAATAATGGATGGAAAGTGATAAATCTTACATGAAAATAAAAATTCAACCAAAAAAATGAAGAGATTTCCAATACATGAACAAAGC
Source organism: Pouteria campechiana (assembly GCA_036873735.1). Lineage (NCBI taxonomy): Eukaryota > Viridiplantae > Streptophyta > Magnoliopsida > Ericales > Sapotaceae > Pouteria > Pouteria campechiana. Next base: position 5,732 of record JAYJMB010040162.1, read on the forward strand.
ATCTCATTGTAATATCGAATAATCACCATAATATATATGTAGAGAATAAGAAAATGCCTCACAAAGAATCACATAAAAGGATTTGGAAACAAGAATAGGGTTATTTCAAATTTGAAAACCCTAAAAACCCTAAATTTTTGATTTTTCAGAGTGAATGAAAGGGCTTTTCAAAAATCCTTCTTAAACCTATGGATATGAACTGATTTAAATATATTGCAATGATTTCTCATGAAATGCATGGAACTAAGAAGGGATTTTGAAGAAAATCTTCAATTCTACGGATTTTCAAAGGAAAATCAAAAATTGAAGGCGCAAATAAGAAGATCAGAGCATTACTATGTGTTTTTTGAAAAAGGGTTGAAGAAATTAACCTAAATCCATCCAAACAAGAAATGGGGAAGAGAGAAAACCAAGAGGAGATGAATGGGTTTTTAAGAAACAGAAACCTTGCCTTTAAGGAGAAGAAGAGTAACTGTCTCGCGCAAATTCCGTATTTAAGTTACGATGGTGGCTTCGAATCCATCGACATTTTAATCCATTAACGTTTATAATCCGTCGAAGTTTATTATCTGTCGGTGTTTCGTAACATAGATAATATTCAAACAAATATATCTTTTATTTTTATGCATGCTTTTTATTATGCAAATGGATCAATAATGCCTAACTCTCTTCTTATTTGTAAAAATCTATCAGTGTGAAGTGATTTTGTGAAAATGTCTACAAGTTGATCTTTAGTTAGAATAAATTCAATCAAAATATCTTTCAATTAAACATGATCCCTAATGAAGTAAAGTCTTATTTCAATGTGTTTAATACTGGATTTTTAGTCAAATTTATTATACTTATTATCACATTTGATTGACACACACTTCACATTAAAGTCTTAGTCACTTAACTATTATTTCATCAGAAGTATTTGTGCACAATAACTGGCTGCTGCTATATATTCAGCTCCAATTGTTGATAGTGCAATAGTACTTTATTTTCTAGAATATCAGGATACAAGCATACTTTCCAGGAACTGATGAGTTCCACTAGTATTTTTTCTGTGAACCTTATATCTGGCATACTCGACATCAAAATAACTAACTAAATCAAATGACGATCTTCTAGAACACCATAATCCTGAATGAGATATTTCTATAAGATATTTAAAAATGCGTTTAATAGCAGATAAGTGTGACTCCTTTGGATTTGACTGAAATTGAGCACACATACATATGCTAAATAAAATGTCAAGTCTACTAGCAGTTAAATATAATAGCGAACCAATCATACTCCTGTATAGCCTTTGATATACACTTTTAGCTCTTTCATCTTTGTCCATTTTGATGCTAGCACTCATAAGGGTAAGCATGCATTTTAAGTTTTTCACTTTGAATTTCTTCAATATTTCTTTAATGTATTTTGATTTTAAAATGAAAATACCTTTATTAGATCGTTTTACCTATAGTTAAAGGAAAAATGTCAGTTCACCTATCATACTCATTTCAAATTCATTTTTCATCATACTTTCAAATTCTTTGCAATATTTTTCATTTGTAGAACCAAAAATGATATCATCCACATAGATTTGTACAACAGGAATGTCTGAATGAATATGCTTAATCAATAGGTTGTGTCAACTTTACCTCTTTGAAAATTTTTACTTAGTAAAAATCCACTCAATCTTTCATACCAAGCTCTTGGAGCTTGTTTAAGAGCATATAATGCTTTTGTGAGTTTGAATACATAGTTTGGATGTTTATGATCTTCAAAGCCTGGAGGTTATTCGACATACACTTCTTTGTTTAAATATCTATTTAAGAATGCACTTTTTACATTCATTTGAAATAATCAAAATTGTTTGAATGATGTAAAAGCAAGTAACATTATTATAACCTCAAGTCTAGCAATAGGTGTAAATGTCTTATCATAATCTATTCCCTCTTCTTGAGAATATCCTTGTGTTACCAAACCTGCTTTATTCTTTTTTACAATAATCTCAGATTCATCAAGTTTATTTCTAAAGATTCATTTAGTGCCAATGATAGACCGATCATTTGGTTATGGTACAAGTATCCACACATTATTGCGTTTAAATTGATCTAGCTCTTCTTTCATTGCTATGATCCAGTTTTTATTTAAAATGACATTTTTTATTGTTTTGAACTCAATGTAAGGTAAGAAAGCAAAATTACCACAGACATTATGAAGTGAGCTACGAATTCTCACTTTGTTATATACATTTCCTATAACATCTTCTAATGGATGACTTTACATGGACTAACTTTTTTACTATATATGTTCGCTTATTGTAGATACAATATGCTTTGTTGGAAGAAGAATGCCCTAGGAATATACCTTCATCACTTTTCTTATCAAATTTATCAAGGTTATTTTTCCCATTATTCAATATAAATCATTTATAGTTAAAGGAATGAAAATATGCAATATTTGGCCTTCTACCTTTCTACAATTCATAAGAAGTTTTCTTTAAAATTGGACAAATGTAAACACAATTGATTATATAACCTGCAGTATTTATAGCTTCAGCCCAAAATCTATAAGGAAGATTTTCATTAATTAACATTGTTCTAGCCATTTCAATTAAAACTCTATTCTTCCTCTCAACCACTCCATTTTGTTGTAGAGTTCTAGGTGCGGAAAAATTATGAGTTATTTTAAGTTCATCATAGAAGTTATTGAACTAAATATTGTCAAATTCTATGCGATGATCACTTCGTATTAAGAGAATTTGTGTTCCGCTTTCATTTTGAACTTTGTGATGAAATTTATTAAAAAGCTCAAAACATTCATCTTTTTCACATAGAAATAACACCCAAGTATATTTAGAAAAATCATTAACAATTACATGTCTATATTGTTTCCCACTTAAATTTCTTGATCGTGTAGGTCCAAAAAGATCCATATGCAATAAATCAAGAGGCTTTGATGTAGAGATAACATTTTTTGATTTGAAAGAAGCTTTTGTTTGTTTAACAAATTGGCATGCATCACATATATGATCCACATTGATCTTCATTTTTGGTAAGCCTTTCACAAGATCAAGTTTTGTAAGCTTTGTAATTGTGTACATGTTGGCATGACCAAAACGTTTGTGTCATATTAAAGCCTCATTATCTACTGTAGACAAACATTTTACATGACCTGCGCTAAGGTCCAAAGTATACACATTTTCATTTCTCTTTCCACAACATATATCATTTTCTATATTATTGTGAATAATACATTTATTAGACTTAAACACAACTTCAAGACATTTGTAACACAGTTAACTTATGCTTAAAAGGTTGTGTTTAAGACCTTTTACATAATACACATCAATAATATCTATACGTGAAATACTTAATATTCTAATTCTTCTGATTATTCATTAATTATTGTCTCCAAAAGTTACTTTACCTTTATCCTGAAAAGATCAATTTTTGAACAAATGCTTACTTCCTGTCATATGATGTGAACATCCATTGTCAAGGTACCAACTGAATTTTATTCTTGAAGTTAAACATACCTGAAAAAGAAAAAGTCAAGTCTTTAATACCCACATGTTGGGTCCATATTTGTCAGGTAGGAAAATAGTTTGTTTAGGTACCCAAATTAATTTTATTCCATTATTTTGTAATCTTTTTATTGTACAATTGTAAGCAATGTGCCCAAATTTTTGCAAAAATAACATTACTCTTTGTGAAAGCTAAACGATTTTCTTTTGAAATATGTAGTATGGTTTCGACAAGATGAACGATTGTTCTTCATCTAATTGATAGTATTTTTCAATGAAGTACTATACAATTTCAACATTTGGTTTTCATCCAACATTTTCTTTGAGTCATTTTTAAGAAGATCATTTTCAAATTTCAATTTTGAATACTCATAGAAAAGAACATTAAAATTTAGTTGAATTCTTAGTATTACTTCTTTTTGAATATGAAATTCTTTTTTTTAATTTTGCATATTTTTCTATTATCAACTTTGATTCATCAAGAATTTTAGTATGTTCTTTTTGCAATTTAAACAATAATTCATCATAACTTACCTCATATGAAGTGTCACTTTCTTTATCTTCATCTTCATATGCCATTAGACGAATATGACACTCCTCACTTTTAGATTCAGAATCCACATAGATGGATGAGTCACTGTCACACCAAGTTCCATAATTCAAAGGTTTTTGGTTATTCTTTCAATCCTTTTTTAAAGATGGGCATACTCTATTTAGATGCCCATTTCCGCCACAATTATGATATGTGAGTTTTTCTTCTTCCTTTTTGAATGAAGTTTAAACTTTGAATTTTTTGTTACCTTTCTTATTTTGCAGTCTTAGAGCTACTGCAAATCTGTTCTTTGAATTGACGGGAGAGCATAGCAATTTCCTTATCTTCTTCACCTACATCAACATCAAATTGATCAGCATTAGCTTTTAGGCCTACAGATCTCTTACTTTTTGAGTCGATTTCATTCTTCTTGATGATATGCTCATGTGATAGTAGTGATCTTATCAATTCATGAACCTTTAACTTTGAAATGTCTTTTGCTTCTTCGATAACCGCCACCTTTGTTGTCCAAGCTTTAGGTAAAGATCTGGGTATTTTCTAAACTTCTTCTTTCTCAGTAATCTCTTTTGCAAGACCTTTCAATGCATTGACAATCTTCATAAATCCATGATTCATCTAAGTAATGGATTTATTATAAAACATTGTAAATAGTTTATAATCACGCATTAAAAGATTTATTCTTGTTTCTTTTACTTGTGATGTGCCTTCATGGGTAACTTGAAGTTTCTCTCATATATCTTTTGCAGTTTTACAAGTTGACATCCCTTCAAATTCAACTTGAAATGTAGCATAATATAACAAGCTTTTAGCTTATTAATTTGCTAAACTTTTCTCTTTCTGTTCCGCTATCCAAGTACTTATTTTTTCAAGTGGTGTTATAAAACCATCTTTAATTATACACTATGCAAACATGTTATAACCCATTAAGAATCTTTGCATTCTTAATTTTTATAGAGGATAATTATCTCCAGTTAGATATGGAGGTCTATTTGCAAATAATCCCTCTGGAAAACTAGTTAATCGGAATGCAAATCCACTGCTTCCATTTTCATTTTTGCCACTATTGTCATTGCCACTTTCATTTGTATTAGATGAAGCCATAGAAGATCACTTTGAGCAATACAAAGATTCCTCTGATACCACTTGTTGATCCCATCTTATGGCTAAACTAATGCAATCCTATGAAAGCGATTGAATATACTATAAAGACAACGAATCACGAATTTAGAACATAAATATTATAGTGGTTTGGCATTCCCTACTTACTCTACTCTTCAAGTCACAATCATAGACTTGGATTTCACTAGTCAACTTAATCCTAAGGTTACAGTGGTACAGAAACTCTATTCTTTGGACTTCTACTTCCAGGTAATAATATAGATGAATCAATTATATAATTTGTAATGATTTAACTATGTCTTCGTTTACAATCTAAACCAAGGTATAATGAACCAAAGAAGAATGTAATAATGAGAGGCTTACAACCAATTCAACTCTCAGGTAAACTTTAGTGCTCTTGATTGTCCAAGCTTTAATCACCTACAAAACAAAAGTTAGAATTTCTTTATAATCTTAATCTCTTGATTTTCTCTTAATCACACTTCACGATTTTTCCTCTTTATTTTTTGCCTTATTTTTTTCAACATATCTCCCGTTAACATAGATGTTTAACTGTTGGGAGATAACCTCTCAAAAAAGGTTAAAGAAACTGTTAAATTTGCTTTATTTTTTGAATGTTGTACCTGATTGGAATGGTGCCAAAATTGTTAATGTTTTACCCAAAATCCATTGACATTTTATGACAAACAGTCTATATTTTTCCTTCATAGAAAAATCCATCAAAGTTTAACTTCGTTGAATATGTCTCTGACTCCTAATCCATCAAGGTTAGCTATTAGCCAACTTTACTTGATCTGAATCCATTGAGGTTCACCAATTGCCAATTTTGCTAGATATATCCCTGATTCCTAATCAGTCGAGGTTGCTGAACAAAATGTCAGATTTCTTCACTTTATGTCTCCATCATTAACCTGTTTTAAAAAATTTGTTTACACTTTTCCACCACATCTCACAACTTGATTACATACATTTCATGACATTTACATCAATCCACTCTACATCAAAGATGTGTTACATCATCAAATCATATAATAAAGCATTTTTCAATCAAGTATGTTCATCATTCCAAGTATGTCCATCATCAAAACAAAAAATATAAATCAAACAGTATTAAATTATATTCATTCTCCAACTTTCAACACAAAAAAACCTAAGGCAACAAACAACAAGAAGCTGATGTTGAAATCTATGATCGAAGGCATGATAGGAGGGAGGGAGGCTGTAGTTTTGATACAATGGGTAGGGAGGTGGCAATTATGGCAAGCTGGCTGATGGAGAGAGAGAGAGAGAAGTTACCTGAGATTGATTGGCAACTCGGCAATAGCAGCGGCAGGAAAAATCATTGGTAACCAAAGCAAGGGATGACGGATGACTAGACGAGGAAGGTAGGGGGCAATTTGGGGAAAAAATGCCCTAACCCAGCCACCCAGCGTATTTCATTCGAGCAAGAGGGCAGGTGCGGGCATTTTTTTTGTTTATTTTTTTTAGAGGGAGAAACTGGTTGGCTGGCAATTTCCAGTTTACTGGTTGAACTGGCCGGTTCTAGTGGTTTGAGGGGAGAACTATTGACCTGGCACAACCAGACCGGTGCTATTGCCAGTTCCCGGTCGAACCGGCTGGTCCAGTCCAATTTTCTAAACACTGGTTCAAACTGATAGAGATGAGCTATAAAGGAGAGCCCAAGGTAACAGAAGTTTATAGCACTCGCTACCTTATTAGGTGCTTGAAGTCATGACATCCAGAGGTCCATAAAGACTCCATAAAGGTCTATAGAGTTCTTTATAAAGATCCTATTCTACAGAGGCTTAGACAAAGGAGATCTATAGAGTTTTTCAAAAACTGTTGTCATTTACAGAGTTTTTCTACAGAGGAAGGCTATGTCTGTAGATATCTATAATTGTAATGGTCAAAAAATTGATATAACATTTCACGACAACTAGATTTCAAATAGTCATCTTACAAAAGCTAAAAAGCTCTGGAACTTATAAATAGAAGTTTTATTGAAGAAGAAGAAGATGTTTGAGGAAAAATGCTAAACACGAATCAATTATAAAAAACCCAATCAAGTCTCTAAGTGCATTCATTCCAAGGTACTCCAATGATCGACGAACTTAAGCTACATCAAGTCCATCACGAGAAGAGTTCAAAACACTATAATGTTAATGTTTATTATTTTTATTTATACTTATATTATATACAACTAAGCCTAGTTAGAGATGTTACATTGTACGATCTTTAGGTTATTTGAGTTTTTCTGCTACAAGGAAGGGAATCCTTGTAGTAGAGTTATTGTAAAAGTCTATTGGTAGGCTTGGAGAAACTAACATTAAGGAATTCATGATAAGCTTGGGGAAATCAAGTGCTGTAAGAGGTTTTGGTGATATTGGAAAACTAAGGAAGGTGTGATTCCATACGTTGATAATGAAACCCAAAGTTGGGGATACCTTGGAGAGTAAAGTAGGTGCCAAGGGGGGCCTGAACCACTATAATTATTGTGTGTCCTTATATTCCTTATGTACTTTCACTGTTATTTTTTATGCAGTTGCATAAGCATTTGATTCCTAATCTTGCTTAATTCTGTGTTTTGTCATATAAGTTATTTTGGGATCAATAATTAGTTTAAAACTTAGTCTCTACATAATTGTGAAATAAATGAAATAATTTTCATTTATTGATGTTCTCAATACTTACTGTATATATCAAAAAATTATATATTCATATCTAAACCACAAGTGATCATAATTATATCTTCATAATAGAAGAAAATCCTCAATTCGAAGAAAAAATATAATGCATTTAAAGACCCAAAATAGACATTGTTTGGGTCATCCCCAAATATGCTCTCTAGATAACCCTGTAGAAAATTCCCAAAAGATAGAGAAAATGTTAGAAGCCACTGAGGATGGTCCTAGCGCGGGCACTCCGACACTCAATTTAGTAAGGGACCTTAGTAAGGAATGCAAATAATAGAAAGAAAGAGCTTATTCTAAGAGAGTGCATGCGTTGGGTATTTACATTTGAGCATGAGGGATATACGCACGCATAGATATATGCAATCTATATGCAAATGGGATAGGAATTCCTACCTAAAAGAGGATTCTAAAAGAATAGCTCTTTTAAGATATCCTTTTAGGAAATAGTTCTGGAGTCTTACGAAACTGCATTGTAGTTGAAAGAGGCTTCTCATTAAAATATGAATCTGACATGGCATGGTGCCAATTGGATGATGGATATCCTGTGTTACAGATTCCTAACACTAGTCCCACCTTAAAGAGATGTGGTGAAATTCGTTTTCTTATTTACTTGATCTTCTATGCATGCTTTCATTAGATTCAATTTACATTTTTATTATTTTAGTGCCTCTTGTTCGAACGATGCTTCTGCATGTGTTGACACTTTCGCATGTTTCTGTTTGAATGATACTTCCGAGATGTGAAAAGTGTGATAAATGATGCAACATTCAACTTTCTAAAGCTATGCAGTGGCCTAATTTTTAGATGGCTTTCATTTCTGCAAAAGAAAAGTGACTTGGAGGTTTAATAATGTTGACATTAGTGATAGAGTTCCTGGAGAACCCAAATAACTTTAAAAAATAATAGAGATATTAAAGAAGTATGTCTTCCAATCATCATTTTATTTTTTATGTTTATCTCTTTTGCTATAACTTTAAATTTATAACTAGATACTTGTGGTTGATTGACATATTTGTATGATTAATTTACTTGCTAGAGTTTAATACCTTGACATACGTGAATGTATTTTAAGTTTTAGAAATTATGGTTATTTGTTTCTTGTTTAGATGGTATGAATGTGTATTTATTTCATTTATGTATTTTCATATTGATGTTAGGAGTAGATGAGTGTTTGATTGATTATTATAAATCTGTAGATGCTATCATATTTGCAAGCTAATTACTTTCAGTGTTAAAAGGCTTTGTGACATCCTTTTTCAGTTATAGAAGATGAATGTGAAGTAAATATCTAGGCCACAACAACATCTATTCACTGGTAAAGAATTCTTTTTGTTTTTGTTTTATTTGTTGATTTTAAGCTTGAGGTTTTTAATAGCCCAAACTTTGACATTTTTTTTCTTTTTAGAAGACAAACACTTGTCGTAGTCAACCTGAAAGCTTATGATATTTCAATCATCATGAAGTTGGTAAATCTCTCAATCTTTTAATAAGGTATTTTTTTATTTTGGCATTACACATTTTATTTGCAAAGAGTATATATGGTTAGCACTGCATTAATTTTAATTTATTATTTATGATTTTTATTAGTAAATTTATAAACATAACTTTAATATGAATTACATTAGATTTAAAAAATGTAAAAGATATCAAGTTGTTGGTCCATATTGTTAACCCAAACTTAACCCGATTTCAACCCTAATTTTAAAAGATAGAGTTAGGGTTTGGATAAGGCCAACCTAACCCGCCATATATATAAGGTTAGGTATAAGTTTTTAGAAATAAGGTTAGGGTTTCGACAACCCCGACTCTGTATGAATCAACCTCACCAGTTCAATCACCAGTCCAGTTTTGAAAACATTGGTTAGAACTCAACTTTCTCAATTGCCCCATCAGAAGCTTTGGAAAAACAGGACTAAACTGACTAAGTTTGGTTGATTACAGTGGCTTTGTTAGGTTTAACTTATTGAGTCATAACTTAGTAACTCGGTCTTAGACTTAAACTATTAAATAATTAGATAAGTGATATTTTTTAATATCCCATAAAAAACCAGAAGTAAACAATCTCTATTGTTTAACGCGTAAGATATCATAGAAGTGAGTTACATAAATTAACCTAGTTACACTTTGAGTTAATTAAACTTAATCATTATTATTATTATTATTAGTAAATAGTGCTAATGATATTTCCTAACATCTCTTCCTAATTAGTTTAGGGCATTGGGTAGGGTACATGTTATCATTTCCTTAATCTTTTGAGTTATTTTATAAAGCAACTCTATCATTCTCAAAGATTAGTTAATGTTTTAACAAGTTCCAATGATTTTAGATTATCCAAAATAAAATTGTTCTGTTGTGTATTATAATTACTTGGTGGGGGGGGGGGGGGGCATTATTATTATAATATATACCCACATGTGTGGCATGGTAGGCTATTATATAGTGCCGTTGGGTACCAAGAGAAATTATCGGTGGGCTAAGGGCCACTAGTGTCAGGGAAGACACCTATCTTTTAAAGAGTTCTTAATCCTTCAAATGTTCTAGAGAGAGTTTTCTCCCCCCAATAATAGAAAGAGATGGGGTATATATAGTTTTTAAGTTTGCTTGTACTTCTAGGAGTATCTTAGGAATTAATTCTTTTAACACCTTTAGGGATATTTTTTGAATTAGCTCTACTTGCAACGGTTGAGTTTAATTACAGTGCTGGAGTCTGCCTACAACACTGGAGTCAACTTGTAGAGCTGGAGTCCACTACAATGTTGGAGTCCGCTTGCAATGTTGGCGTCCACTTGCAACATTGAAGCCTACCTACAACACTAGAGTCCGCCTGCAATGATAGAGCTTGCCTACAATTAGGGGTGTAAATAGGGTTGGGTTGCACCCAAACCCGCATGGCGCAACCTGATTTAAAATCGGGTTGGGTTGGAGCCAAATGAAATTGGGTTAGGCAAATCGAGCCTAACTCGACCTGATTTGACAAATCGGGTTGGTGCGAGTTGAGGGGTCGGGCAATCCGAATTGGCCCGACCCAATTTCCAATATACAAAAATAAATAAATATATACTATATAAATAGATAAAAACCCTAAATCCCCCCAATGCCCTAATCGTTTAGCCTATTCTTCCATCTTCCCTTGATTGTGCAACTCGAGGGCTCCCTTGCCCAGGCGGCTAGGCCCTAGCTGCTGTCATCCGTCTTCATTCCCGTCATTGCCTACTGGCGATTGCTTGTCTACTCCCCAGCCGGCCCCAACCGCTATCTCCGTTAGTGGGTTCTTCCCTGCAAGACCCATCTTCTCTGGCAAACTGCAGATGTTGATCCGTCTTCTCTGTTGTTCATGGGTTCGTCGGTCATTCATCACTGGTGGTTACGTTCGTGCGTTCATCCCTCCCTCTTCCTCTTCCCCTACCACTGTCAGTGCCAGGTGCAAATCCACTCCTGACTCCTTGCCTTGTCTCTGATAACCCAAACCCTCGATTCCTGACTCCTCTTCCTCTTCCCTGGCCACCACATACCCTTCTTTGTGAAAGCCCCTTGCCCTGCCTCATCTCCGGTAACCTAAACCCCCAATTTCCGACTCCTCTTCCTCAGCTACTACATACCCTGCTCTGTGAAAGCCCCCTACTCTGTCTCTTCTCAAGCAACCCAAAACACCGATTTTCAACTCCTCTTCCTTTTCCTTGACCACTACATATGCTGCTTTGTGAAAGACCCCTGCTCTGCCTTGTCTGCGGCGACAGCCTATTGCTGCTGTTGTCTCTGGCCACTGCCCAATGCCCACTATTGCTGCTGTCTCTGGCCACTGCCCGATGTTGCTCTAGCCACTACTGCTTCTGCCAAAAAAAAAGTGAAATAGCCTAAAATGAAATAAGGGTATAATTTTTATTTTATTTAGTTTTAATTCATTGTTATTAAAATTTTAACTTTAATGTAGGTGAAATTATGATTTGTGAACATTTGTTGGATCTTGATTATTGAAATTTGCATTTATATTCAGTATGGAAGAGGAGAATATTATTGAAGTAGAGGGTAGTACACCAACTTATACATCTGAGACTGCTTCCACTTCATGGAAAATGACTTATAAACCATCTTGTAATGTATGGGAGTATTTTGATAAAATTATTCCAACTGGAGCTACAAAAGTTGAATATTGTATGTGTAAGAGATGCAAGATGTAATATAAATATGAAAGTAAATTAGGCACAAGCACATTGAAGAACATGCTTAAAAATGTTTTAAGTATGATGGGACAAAGCAACAACTATTGTAGTTCTCTACTAGTGAAAATGCAGGTGTTGCACTTTCCAATTGAAAATTTGATCAAGCAGTTGGTAGAGATAAACTTGCAAGGATGATTATTTGTAGAGAGTTGCCTTTTAATTTCTTTGAAGATATTAGTTTTAAAGAATTTTATGAAGCTAATTGTCCATAATCGAGCCTTGTAACTTGACAAACAATTACTCAAAATTGTTTGGAAGTGTTTCAAATAGAAAAGAGAAAATGAAATTTTTTTAAGGAAAGTGCTCAATCTGTTTGCCTCACTAAACATATGTGGACTTCAGTTCAAAATGTTGGATGTATTTGTGTTACTGTACATTTTATTGATTCAAACTTGAACTTGTACAAAAAAATAATCAGTTTTCTCTCCTCCCTAGCGCACATACTTATGAAGCTATTGGAACCGCAATAGATCAATGTCTAAGTGATTGAGAATTAAATATTGTTTGTACTATGACAATAGATAATGCTAATTCAAATGATGTTGTTGTATGCTTTTTGAAAACAAAGCTTAGAATGAAGAATGCTTTATTATGTTATAATGATTTTTTTCACATTAGATATGCTGCACATATAATTAATATGATTGTAAAGGATGAGATTAGAGAAATAGATGATTTAGTTGGGTGAATTCGGAATGCTGTGAAGTTTATTAAATGCTCTCTTACAAGACGAAGGTTGTTTAATGAATGTGTTTCTGCAGTGCACATCAGAAACCAAAGTTCATTGGTTTTGGATGTACCTACAAGATGAAATTCAACATATCTCATGTTGAAAAGCGCTTTGAAATTTCAAAGAGCATTTGAACGTTTGGAAAGTGAGGATGTAAACTTTGTCAAGGAAGGACTTCCACTTCAAAGTGATTGGGAAAATGATAGACGATTGTGCATAATTTTACAACAAATTTATGATTTCACAAATCGTTTATCAGGGTCTGCATATGTTACTTCTAATATTTATTTCATTGAATTATGCAAAACTAAAAGATTGTTGTTGGATTTGTTGAAATCCAAAAGATCCCCTTCTTTATGATATGAGTACAAGAATGAAAGCAAAGTTTGATAAATATTGGAGGGATATTGATAAAATAAATATATTCTTGATTATTGCAGTTGTTTTGGATCCATGGTACAAGTTACCATATCTTCGATTTTGTTATTTTGAGATATATGATAATGAAATAATTGATGCAATACTTCAAAAAGTGAAGGAAAAGATGCAGAGGGTGTGCAATATTTACCAGGATAAATATACTCCTAGTGAGGTGAAATTTGGTACCAATGACAAGTCAAAAGTTATTGATGTTCATCGTGGGAAAGATGCTGCTTATAAAAAAATTTTGAAGAATGTGGCTACTACCAAAGTGAAAACTGAATTAGATCAATATCTAAAAGACCCTGTAGAAGAGGATGATGATGTAACGATGATGGTATACAACCTTTTTATATTTTGGCATGGTGGTTTACTTATAAGTATCGAATTTTGTCACATATGACTCGAGATATATTGGCTATTCTTATATCTACTATCACTTATGAATTTATATTTAGTATAGGAGGTCGTGTTCTTGACCCATATCAAAGTTCTATGAGATCTAATGTTGTGGAATGTTTGTTTTACACTCAAGATTGGCTATGTTCACCATCACAGTTAGATGAAACAAAAGAAGATGTTATTAAATTTGGACCAGTTGATGTAGGTAACTTTATATTCTTTTAATTATTCTAATATTTACTTTCTAAGTTGAAACATGTGATGGTAAACTTGTATTTGTTATTCTATAGTTTTTGCAGAAGGAGTTGAAACTAGTGGTGTTAGTAATACTTGATCTAGAAAACTTGGAACTTAAGGTATTTAGAATATATTACTTTCTAATATTAATATTTTGTTGATGATTACTTACTAATATGATCTTTACTTGATTTAGGGGAGTCATGGAGATTAATTGAAGTGATGTAATGAAGTTTGAGCATGGAGACTTATGTAATTTTAATTTTCATTTTACATTTAAAGCTTAAGCCTTAAATTCAAATTATATTTATGAACTTAGTTTGAATTTATTTTGTAATTGTTTAGTTGTGGTCCTTATAGAACTTGGAACTTTATTTGACTTGGATGAGATTTAGACGAGACTTTTGTAATTATTTGGTTGATCTAAATTTAGTTATATATGATTTGACCTAGACTTGCAATATTGTAAGCATGCATCGCTTAAAAATGACAGGTTTGGATGATTACAGGTTGTTTTGTGGTATTACTTTTATCTTATTATGCATTTTACTCATATACTTGCCTCTTTTCTAAGACGAGCATGTCTTATTTGATTTTTTTAACCTTAATTATCAATTCGAAATAGACTCAATTTTTATAGGATTAGTTTAGGGTTGGATTGAAGTTTTACAAATATAGTTAGGATTAGGATTGAGTTAGGATTTTATAAATAGGGTTATGGTTGAGTTTACCCCAACTCAAACCAAATTACACCCCTACTACCCACAGCAATGGAGCCTGCCTACAAAGTTGGAATCTACTTACAACGTTGGCTCACTTGCACCATTGGAGTCCTACTTGCAACATTGGCTCACTTGCACCATTTAGAGCTCACTCGCACCATTGGAGTCCACTTACAATATTGGCTCACTTGCACGATTTGGAGTTCACTTGCACCATTGGAGTCCGTTTGCAACATTTGGAGCTCACTTGCAGTGTTGGGAGATAAACGGAGGATCCAAGTGGGAATTGAGAGAGCAGGCCCAATACCATTTTATGGGGCCTGCATCATTTACCCCGTCCACCATATTCTAACCACTGGAGTTACATGTTTATATGAGTCCATGTAATTAAACACGTCTAGTTGAAATGAGAGTAAGTTACATGCATCCCATGGTGGGTCCCATGCAACATCACTGTCACATGAGCGGCCACTATTAGCTCATGGCGTCAAACATGCTGACCACAAAATAATTGTGTTGGATGTCTAAGTCCATTCATCCATGAGGGGGCCACGTTCATGCTCACGTGTGTGAGAATTATTATCACCTAACTGGTGATTTTAGCTACACGCTTCGTGGCTGGTACATTGGAACTCCTTCACGCTCCATAAAAAACGTTAAGCGGGTCCCTTCGGGAAGCTTTTGTAGCAGTGTCTGATTAAACCCGGACCAAACTCAACTATAATTTGGCAACTCTGTTCCAACTTTATTTAACGTGGGTCAGCAATGTCAACTCAAAAAGTAGCATAATGTGCAACGTACATATTTCCATTTCGGCCCGTTCTCTGCAATGGACCCCATGTTGCATGACTTTTCACCGGTACTTTTATAATGGTAATTTTAAAAACATTGTTAAATCCCATTCCCCTGTTCATGTGTATGGAATTTTGGTGAAGGCAACCTATTTGCATCCCATAACCTTTGCATGGCTTTAACCATTTAATTGAAATGCTATTCGGGATCAGCCTCGAATACACCCAATCAAATCCAGTCAGTGGGACCAAGGCTTTTATATGCGGTTGATAGTTACATGGTTTTAAAATATTTCGAATTATTGGGACGGCTCTGATTCTATGGATACACTTCATGCAAATACATGCTATGCTGGCTGTGCAAGAAGCAGTAAAGGGTTGGAAATAGGCCTCGGACAGCAATACTGTTCGGGAGAAATTCTCATTTGGCCATGCCATCCCTGTGGTCGCGTGGATGAAAGCGACACTCAACTGCATCGTTTCAACGCTCCCATCTGCGCAAGTTTGAAATGCATGCCCTGTCTGACCCATTCCAACTGCGCTACGTCTCTGTTCACGCAGGCGAAAAATCCACAGCTTGCGGGTGACGGCAGCTTCATTTCCTTGGTTGCGCGGGTAAAAATGCAATGGCCACGGGATGGGACATGGGAGTCATCCAACTATCCAGCTGCGCAGTCATAAGCTCATAGCATTCCATCTGCGCAAGCAAACGAGATATCCTCTTATCAGACCACGGATTAGACGCCCACCCAGTTGCTCATAACATTCCATCTGCACGGGTAAGCTTGCGTGTCCTGAGTTCTGAACCCGTCCAACCTGTCCAAACGATCATCATCTGCACCGTTAATTTAATTTTTTTTATCATGAATTTTATCCAATCCAGCGTAAAGGTTTTCAAAAATATGGACACATGATTATATTTTCTTAGGTTCGATGAGAGATGAAAATATTTTGAGAGATGAATATTAAATCTTAAATAATGCTAATTTGATACTTATTTAAGTATTTTGTTTAGATAATTATTAGATTGCCGACTAAACAAGTGCACAGTTTAGTTGACAATATATTTGCAATATATGTAAATTGATATATTATATTATATAATGTACATTTCTGTTATAATATAAATATTAGATAAATATTAATAATATTATTATACATATACATAGTTTGTGTAATTTACATTAAATCTAGGAAATATATTTTTATATAATATATATTATAGGAATATGTGTATATGTCATATTTACAAGATAGCATATATTAATGCATAATTATATTTATTTTATATAATATATGAATATATTATATACAACGACACTATGTGGTGGACTATACATGCATCGAGCTAGATGGCATTAAGATAAATCAAGTAAAACTTTTTTTAGCAAGATTAAAATTTAGAAAGATGAAATAAATAATGAAACTTAGAATAAAATTTGCAGTTCAAAACTTAACAATATTTAAATTTCTCAAAATGGATTTATCGATATCTCTATTTACAAAATTTAAATATAAGTGTAGTATGTCTTCAGAATACAATAAACTCACGAATTTAATAAAAATCAACACAAAGATTTGCACTTGTATGCTTTGATCAAATCCTTAAAGAATATTATCTTAAAATGCTAAAAAAAAATTATGTAAACAAAGATGAAATAATCTCAAATTCTCACAAAATTAAGAAAAGGAGAAAATCGAACCTATGTCTTTTCACAAAAGATAGTGAGGCACCCTTTCAACACTTAAATAGACTAAGTGAAGTGGGGTTTCTTTTGTTAGTTAATTTAACTAACTTTAATCACCGTTCTTATGAAGATTCCAACATAGGTTTTCCCTACCAAAACATCACCATCTCACCACGAGTTTACATAATAATATTTATTTTTTAATAATAAATAAATTATTTCTAAATTCTACTTACTTATTTTCTAAATAAAACCAATAACTTTTACATGTCCCGTTTTGCAGGCTGTACAAAAATAATGTATAAAATGTTTTCTTTTTCCTTTCGAAATATCGTAGCAGTTTATTTCATAATTAAAAAGATCGGTGTATGTGAAAATATTAAAGTGCTCCCCACATCACCTTCTTCATCTGTGGTTTTTTTTACTGCATCCTCCAACGAAATGAGCCAATTGCAATTTCCCACAAATTTTTAAAATGGAATATTTTCATCTTTTACAGTTTTACTCTCGTTGGAGCAATTTTATAATTTTTTAAATATAGTTTGAAATTTTTGAAAGATGGGAAAACTGGCCAAATGGCCAACAGCTACTACACATGCTAAAAAACATTTCTAAAATTGTTTGAAAATTTTGTAATTTTTTGTATGAAAATTAAATCACGGAAATTTTTACTTTCAGTCAATTCATAAAACTTGAAAAATAACAGGCATATGGTCCAACAAATTTTAAAAATTCAAATTGATTATTCAATTCTCGCAAATTAGAAAACCAAATTTGCAAGACGAGTAATTTAGAACCAAAAATTTCATATTCTCAAGGTGTCACTGGGCCATCCATGCTATGTCCTCAAATACCAGTGCCTTGGATCTCTCAATTATACGTGTGAGCCGATTGTTGCCCGGGTATCAACTGCTCCACACAGCTAGAGTAAAGTCTACTGCGTCGGCCTTCGAAGTACGACCGCTAAAGTGCTTTACCGGGCTCTAAGGTGCCGCCACATGTTCCCATGCACGTGACCGTATGTTGTCCAAACCCAACGTATTCGCATACGTAGCCTTAGACTCGACTATCTGAGGGAGGCAGGCAGGCAGTTGCAGTCGCCTGTTAGATGGCTTTCCGCTCGCTGTTTCTGTCCGAGGGTTTCAAACGCGCCTGAAATCGTCTCCGATCTCCCAAGAAAATCGATATTCCTTCGTCTTTCATCTACAATCCGCAGATTTCGTTCCCGTTTTCGATCTATGAAACGTCGGAGCAGGAGAAAACGATCGGGTTTTCACAAGCTGGGCTGAGAGTTAGGGTTATGGTTTTCAGGATTTCAATATCTAGATTATCGGTGTTGTGAGATTCGTTGGGATCTAGGTTTTGGTCGTCCTGTTTTGGTTGCATGAGAGATTGAAATTGGCGGAGATGGACGTGGAGCTCGCTGGGGATGTTTCGTCCCTCGACCCGGAATTGCTGCAGCTGCCGGAAGTTTCTCCGCTGGCGCTGAAATCGAGCCCCTGCATCGCCGAGGAGCTCTTCTCGCATTGGCTCTCGCTTCCGGAAACCGGCCGATTGGTATTTACATTCTATTCGGCTTGTTGCAATTTTAGTTTCTTGTTTGTAGAGGGTTTATGTATGAATGGCATGTTCTATGATTGGAAGAAGGGATGTAAATGTCATGAGCTCTAAGCATTCAATTCGTGCCTCTGGAGGGCCCATGAGTAATGACCATGGTGGACAGTTTCACCGATTTGGAAATTTTAACTATCTCATTGGTCTCCTTAAGATTGGGTTCTATTGATAATTTTCTGAGCAAGAAGTGTCTTACAGGGGAAATACTTCCAATTGGGTTGATGGGATTTTCCAATCTGTGGTCTCCAGAGAATGGTTTATCACCAACCAGACCTGGCCGTTTATTGGGTTGGATTGTTTAGTTCTGACATATGTCCTCCTTATCTCAGTTTGACCAGTAGTCATTGAAACTAAGGGAAAAAAATGTCAAAATCCTTATCACAAGGGTCTAATTCAGTAACATCAATATCCCACTCTTAATAAGTGCAATTGGTTCTCCCCAACCATATGGTATACATTGAAGCAGGCTCAACTGCCACAAATTCAGAAAAAACTTGAATGAGAACTGATGCCGCATTTTTGGATCATGATTTTTTCCCTGTTTGATTGAGAAAAGATTATCTACCAAACCATCGGATTCTTTAGCCAAAAAGATCGTTTGCTCAATTCTTCTCCCCTTAAACATTTTGGCGTGTCCATTAGCCAAGATCAACCCTCTTTGTCTGCAAATCACCCATTCGCAAAAATCTTCTTAAGCAATGACTTTTGGCTGAGCTATGAATTTCAATATTTGTCTGATTAATTTTTTGAAAAAAGGAAGTATAACCTGGCACTGCCAGAGTAAATGACTTATTTGAGAATGAAGCTGACTGGTTAAACTTTCATATGCATCTTTCTTGCTCATTTCTATTTAACTTTGTCTCTTCAATTGCCCCCAACAGAGTTGTAAACTCATTTTTTTCATCCTTGCAAAGGTTCCTTAGGAAAGTTTGGTGCCAGGCTGTTTAGAACCATTGAATACCATTGAGGAAATCAAACCCTCAGCATTTTCTTCCACTCTAGCTAGATCCTGAGGAGAAGAAGCATGTAAGAGATTGGTGATCATATGTCCAACAGAAACCTCGGTCTAGGGTCATCTCATCTTCTGGATTGAAACCAATTTCCTCCATGGGATAATTAAGCAGTCAAAAGGACTGCTCGCCAAATTCCTGAAGCTCAATATCTGATAGGCACCTTATGGGTGATAACCCTGTTTTCGCCATATTCACCGCTAATGACCTTCTGCCATAATCGACTATGTCCTCACTGAATTCCCATAATCACTAGCCAAGGAGAGTTTTCTGGTTTCTCATGTGTGTTTACACACCACTTCCTAGTTGAGAAGATGAATGCGATTTTGATCATCCACCCCTTTTTTGTCAAGTATTTCAATTCTTTTCATGATGTTGACTGGACATTGAAAGAAGGACATTAAGTAATAAGTAATGAGCCAATGGAATCAGTGTAATTCTGGCTCCTGATGACGCATATTACTTTTCCAACCAAAGCATTATCGCAATTCTCTCACTAAGCGAGCTAGGGACATGCTAAATAAGGTCTTAAAAATATGGTTATGTCACAGTTAGATTGGTGGTTTTGGTTACTTTTTTTAATATCTTGCTCCTTTTTTGATTATAATTTAAGGTGGAAATTTTATTGGTGATGTTCACTCAAATAGTATTATTACAATTGAGTCGAAAAATGCTACTGTAAATTTGTCATTCCACCTGGTTATAATCAATGGGTATCATTTCTATCAATCTCCCTACCTGAATTATTGAGCTAAGAAATTGGAAATGGCCAATTGAGGCTACTTAGTCCAAAACCTTATTCACTCCTTTTTCTAGCTTTATCTGTGTTTTTATGATGCACTTGCACCATATGAAGTAGCTTAATGATATGCCCATTGATAGCTTAAGTTCTGTGTGGCATTCAGTGAGAACATTTCGTTTTGGAATTGAAAATGAAGGAGATGCTAGCTAACTGCCAATGTTCAAAATTACTTGGAGAAAATTTTGGCAGATTTAATTGAAAAAGAAAATTTAATTGCATATTCAATATGAAGACCAAAAAGTAAAAGTAATGATTTTGTTTTAGGAGTGTTAAATCATAAAATCAATACAAAGGTTGAATTTGTGTGGATGGTTTAATCATGATTTGACTAGATGGTGGAAAATTTCTTGAAAATTTTGGCTCATGTATATAACTTGATGATTTTGATTTTGGTGCATATTTGAACAACTTGATTTTTAACTCCAATCTTCGGTTACATTGCATGCTGCAATTTCCACATGCAGTTGCATCTTTATTGTGGTAGTTATTGTTATGCTCCACCAGTTTATCTAATTTTATAAGCCTTAGATTCCTTTTGTAGTTTTCACAATTATTCTTGCACCTGTATGCTCATTTCTGATAATGTTATCTGTGCAACACATACATATGGCTTCACTATTTTCTAACCACCTCCTCTATCTATACTTTCTTCAAGTTGAGGCCATATGAAGACTATCTACGTCCTTATAGTTCCACTTTTGGTTTGAGGTAAAATAGATGTCAAAGAGGAGGGAAAGTAAAAGTAGTGTAAAAAAGGAAGTGATGATGTTAATAGTATAGGATAATGCAAGCAAAAAATGAATAAAAATGAAAAAATAATTTTCTTTTCTTTTCTTTTCTTTTTTTTTTCGAAAAAAGACAAGCAATGATGTAGAAAAAGGAGGGTAGCTGTAGGCAGTTTAATGTCATGTTAGTATAGGAAAGAGAGAAAAAAAGAGACTTTTACTTCCCTTTTATCATGGAGGAGCTTTTACCTCACTTTCACCTCGCAATAAACACACTCCGTCAGTTTTCACTGCAACAATGTAGTCTTTAATAACTGACATTCCTTGCATAAGGTCAAATCAACAAAAGGTTTTTATAATTGACATTCCTTGCATGAGATCAAATCAACAACATAGTCTTTATGATTGACATTCCTTGAAGAAGATTAAATCGGACTTCTGAAAAGACCATTATGAGTCACAACATGCTCCTGTTGTTGATTAATGCATCTATGCCTTGATCATGGCATGATGGATTTTCATGAATTGTGTTTGAAATGAAATTGACTGGGAAGGTATATATCCTGTTTATGGTCTAGTGCGCTTATCTGATTGGTCACTCATGGAAGTTTTTTTATATCTCTCTGATGTTCTAGTATAGGACCTAGATTCTTGTTGTTTCAGTTTATGCTACTAGCTTAATAGCTTTTGTCATAAACATTGTTCTTCATCTTTGATACCAATGCTTCTTGGCTACCTTCTGATAATAAATTTTAACTATTTTCTTCAGTAACCATCAGAAATTCCTATTTTGACTTGGAGTGTCTGTTGTATTTTTTTTTTTTATTTCTTTTCATGCTCTTCTTTCTGGACAGCATGGTGGTTTTTATCCCTCAACTTTTGAATTTCTTGCCGATTTATGGACATGGAGATGATTCAAGGTTAATATTGTAGAAGTGTTAAACAATGTTGCAAATTTTGTGCAGGTGAAATCTTTGCTTGATGATGCTAAGGCTGGCACTCCCTTCAATGTTTCTGGGAATTCCAGCAGTACAAACACTGCTGCAACCAATTCATTGCCTTCCATGTTTCCTGCTGGGGGTGCACCTCCACTTTCACCAAGGAGTACCTCTGGTTCCCCGCGTATGAAACGTGCAGCACCCGGGCCTTCTTCTCTAGGTTCACCTCTAAAATTAGTCAACGAGGCATTGAGAGAAGTCATTCCTCAGGTATCATACAAATCTATACTCTAATAAATGCTTGTGGTCAAAGGCTTGTTCCCAACTGTTTGGGCTCAGCCAAGGGCTCTACCATTCTGCACTGTTCTGGATGGTCTGGCAGTTTCATTTGACAGGAGCTTAGTTAATCCCTTTTCACAGGTTACAATTACAGCAGCCAAGAACCTGGCGAGTATTTTGATTTAAGGGGACTATGAGAATTAGTGCTTGGAGAATGGTTGTGCTTTGATGAAACATTTGATCTTGATGTCGAGTTTGAATGCCATTCACTCATCTTGTAACCAGCCAACAACAAAACTGATTAATTCTCATAGCTACCCCCCCAAACACACACCCACACACCAAAAAAAAAAAAAGAAGAAAAAGAAAAAAAAAGAAAAGTAATATAGGTTCACGGTCAGCATCCCTCATGTACTTCTCAGGAAAAGTTTTTAGAGAGTTTCTTACATGAATTTAGCCTGCTAAGTTTCTGGAGATAGTATCTGTTAATGCTAACATTTGTTGGGCTGAAGTCTAGCTGGCAAAATTCCCTGGTATTGTAGCCTTATTCCTGTGCATAATTCTTCTGTGATTCTCAAGAGTTGACCTTGGTTTGTTATATCTCTATGCCTGACAGAAAATGAACTATCTTTTTGAAAAAAATTCTATCCACATCTTGAAAAGTATACTCTTGGACTGTATACTTTTGGCTTGTCTGTTTCTAGCATTTGTATTTGGGTATTTGAAAAAGGAGATGAATGATTGGAAAGTAGAGAATATATATGGATAGATAATTGGAAAGGTAAATACACACTCTATCACATGTGTGGCAATCCAAACACACCTATACATTCAATAGCAGTGCTCAATGCCTTAGTGGTAAGATTGGAGGGAGTCAAAACCATAGGTCCTGAGTTTGATTGTATTCCTTTTCATATTGCTTCCCAAGGTGACGATGTGCAGGGCTCAGCTAATTTGAGCCTGATTAGAATTTGGGCCCAGTTCAAGTCTTGGGCAGGCTAAGAGGCCTAGGCCCTGTAGATTAGTTTGGACTGATGGTTGAACTAGCATTAACATGTCTAAATGTTTGTCGCATTTTAAAAACCTTTGTACTTTATTGTTGTCCAAGACTTGTCTTGTTGAGAAGCTTGCATTTTGATTCTCACTATCTAGATGTCATCTCTAATACTGTTTTGAGGTGGCTTGTGAGGAGTGAGGAAATCTGTATAGTCTAGTCCCAAAATAACCAAATTATCTCAATCTGATCTCCATCCATTTATTTATCTGTGCATATGTTGGCCACTTGGTGCATCTAACACCGAATTTCACTTTATCCACCTAGCTCCAGGTCTATTGGAAACATCTGCAATGACTTGTCAAGGATGTTTGAATAATAGAGCTATGACAATGAGACAGATTGCTATCAGGCAATAACTTGAATGAAACTGTTGTATTATATTATTCACATGGTAACCATGTATGCTAGTAAATCATCCCTTTGAGTACTTGAGAATGGTTTTGCATGCCGAGGATCATAGCATCCTGAGTTGATAATGGGTTGTGAATGTTGATGGTAATAGAGCTGTTGAAATTCTTGCAGTTTTACTTTAAGAATGGCCGCCCTCCTGCAAGTGAGGTGAAAGAGCAGTGCTTATCTAGAATTGATCATCTTTTCTTTGGTCACATGGATGGAATGCAAATTCAAGGTGAAGCAAATCTGATATGATTATTGTAGTTTCTTTTGCTAGGTGTTTGTGGATTAATCTGATAGTTTTTTGTCCCCTTCATTTTCTTTTATCTATTTGCAATCTCAGACTTCAAATCTGTCACAAAGGAAATCTGCAAACTACCGTCATTTTTCTCCAGCATCCTTTTTAGAAAGATTGATGTTGATGACACTGGAGGAGTAACAAGGTACGATTTCCCTGCCAAAGGAGAAAAGAAAGAAATAAAGAAACAATGACTGAAAAAAGAAAAGAAGTAACTAGGTATGCCATTTCGAAGTTCCAGTTTTAGATAGTAAAAGGGATCTCACCTCCTATGGTAACTAATAATGATGAGGGGCTTGATTGCGTCAGCGAAGATTCATTCAATCTCTCTTATGTTTAAGAGAATTATTTATGGGAACTAAAAGATAAATGATCTTCTGTTTTTAGTATGTTAATTTGCGGTAACTTGTAGATTTTAGTCCCTTTTCTTTTGCATATTCCAATTCTTTTATGGGCACTGAACAACTATTTTATGGTTCCACCTTGTATGAAAACAGGAAAAAATGGAAAAGCAGAATAAGCGAATGAAGATTTTCTTCTGATCATTTCTAGATAGCAGAAAATTTGTGTGGAAATTAATGACTATGCTATTGTTCATGTAATCTGACTTTTAATAAGCATGTCTCTCAATTCGAAGGATAGATCTAGGAGAAAACTTATAAGAGAATGAATCAAGATTTTTTTCTTTTTCTATCTCCGAAGATAGTCTTAAACACTGTTTTTTGCTCCGATTTTCTTGCGTTTTTCCCATATCTATCTCTATTTAAAAAATTTACCTAAGAAGAACAAAAGTATGTGATAAAGAAACATGAATCAAGGAAAAATCAAGATTTCAGGCAGTTTTTCACTTGGAAACTGCAGTTAAATTTATGTAATACACTGTTTCAATGTATATATTTATTTTAAATTTTCTTTGGGGCTATGAGTCTAGATTCAAGCTGGCTACAAAGTACTAACATATATCTGCATGCCCTAGGCAACAATTTGGTTGCTTTTACAATTTAATAAATTGGAAAAATAAGCCCAATTTTGATAATTCCTGATTCGCTCAATGAGACCCAAGTTGGTATATTTTTGTGCATCCGATTAACTTATATGACAATATAATTGTTAGATAAATAATTCATTACATGCATCGCAGTTTGACGTGGTGTTTCTGCTTTGAATACCTGATTATGCATTTCTTGATGTCTCCTAAAATTTTATTGGGGACTGATCTTTGGAATGGATTCCATGCCCATGGAATGGAAAACCTAGGGGTGTAAGTCAGGTGGGTTTGATCTGGCCCAACCCTAACCCTCACTTCTACAATTTTTTTTCAACCCTAACCCTAACCCTCATTTTTATAACATTTTCTCAACCCTAACCCTAACCCTACATGTGTGGGTTGACTTCGGGTTTGGGTTCAGGTTGAACTTGGGTGGATTCAACATCGCTTTCTCTTTTGATTTTTTTTTTTTTTTTTTTTTTTTAAACTACGAATAGGCTTAAGCAGTTGATGAAGTCTCAAAAGCAATAGCAAATAAATTTCAAAAGAAAAAAGTGGTAATAAAGAATTCTATTTACATAATAGTAACTATGCGATTGGCAGATCAAACATCTATTATTTTGTATTTCTTTAGACATTTAATGACATTAGGATTGCCATAATAATTGTATCTTCTTTAACTGTATCTATTTACTATACAAGATTTGCACATCCACCTTATTACCCACTATTGGCAATGTAAATGCATTACAAGTGTAAATAATAAATTTGATATCATATTTATCTATTCCAACTTTAATAGTCTTTTCTTGTTTTACTATTGTCCATATTTTTATAAGTATTTTTTATCTATTTTATTTTTATTCATTTCATGATTGATATAATATTCTAAGACATTATTTGCATTTTTATTTTCATCTTCTTAAACAAATTATTTTTCTTTGTTTTTACCATCTTATGATGAATTTATCATTTAACTATCGAATAATTTTATCTTTCCCAGTGATTATCTTTTTTTTCAATTATTATCATTTATCTTTTCATCTAGAATTCTTATTTATTTCCTCTTTATTGATTTTATTTTAAATCATTATCCTTGACCATGGAATCATTTTTCTTTCCAAAATTTACTTTTTTCTCTTCTTTTTCTAATCTCAAATATATTTTAAATGTAAAAGGTTTAAAACAAAAAAGAAAAACAAAAAAAACAAAGAAGAAAGCTCTGTCTCAAGTTTAACTTCAGATCATTTTAAATCAGTTCTACATTTGATGGGTAGTTTTGAATGGACGATTGGAAGTAGCTGATTTGTGACCTTTTTGAAATGTCAAACAATGTCCTTTCCAGTGTTTAGAAAACCGGACCGGATCGACTATGACACCCGTCTGATTGTGGCCAGCCAATGGTCCTCTTATAAAACCACCCCAATTGAAAGAACTGGCCGGTTCAACCGGGAACCGGAAGACCGGAGAATCGACGGTCTCCCTTTAAAATAAAAATAAAAATAAAAGGGGCGCGTGGACGCCCGCCCGAATGAAATCCCTCTCTCTGCTTGCTAGGGCTTTTCGATTTTCAAAAGCCATCTGATTTTCCCCCTTTCCCTCATTGCCTCCCTCGTCTTTGCGCTGCCGACGATTCTCCTCCTCGCTTCTACCATTGTTGATTCTCCTCATGTACCTGTCCCCTCCCTCCCTCCCTCCCTCCCTCCCTCTCTCTCTCTCTCTCTCTCTCTCTCTCTC
>JAYJMB010040173.1:0-32649 GCA_036873735.1 Pouteria campechiana
CGACCCTTACTCACACTACTACAAAAAATTAGATTGGAGCAAGGTTCTAAATTTGGGTGCCCACGACAGCACCACCAGCATGCTTGTTAAATGCATGGGGATTAGCCCATTTGTATGAATTTAGGCATGTATGTTTAATGTTTGGTTTAGACTGAATGCTTAATATGACGTATGGAGAAGATTCCTTTGTTGTATGTTAAATTTGAAGATTTATTCTATGTGGTATTTATTGATGAGTATATATCCATTTTTGGTTATTTATAATGATGAATATCGATTATTGGATATGAAATATGCTAATTATGGATTAACTATTATTTATAACATTTGTCTACTTACTGAGTTGCCTGGACTCATGCCTTCTTTCTTATATTTTAGTTGACAGATCAGGCGAAGAATTTCAACTATGGGTTGAAACTAGTGACCAAGATTGAAGACTCATTTATTGTGATATTATGAATTATAAATATAAATTTTAGTATGTATTTGTAGTTAGCTGATTATATTTAATAGATTTCCATTGATGTATAATAGATGAAATGACATATCATATTAATTTTGTAGATAAATTATATGTAATTTAGTGAGTATATTGCCATCATGACTCAACCCAGATCTTAGGTTGTGGGAAGTGTGGGTGTGTGTGTTTTAGAGTTTATGTTATTATTTTGTTTTATTTGATCAATATTGTACAGGTTAAACCCTAATAATTTAGGGGATATTCTATCTATTTTTCTATAGAAAATAGTTGAGTTCCAAAATAGAACTCGAGCACCCCACCCTAAAAGTGGGCAATTCGAGGTGAAATACAATGTAAAATAATAAGTCACGCCTCGAAAGGTGAGGTGTGATACATAGTTAGCATGATAGAGCACCTCTTGATATGGTGAAGTTATGGTGGCATGGTAGAGCACCTCTTGGCATAGTGGAGCCATAGTGGCGTGGTAGAGCACCTCTTAGTATAGTGGAGCCATGGTTGGTGGCATGGCGAAGCTTAACATTGCAAAGCATAGTTGGCATGCTAGAGCACATCTTGGCATAGTGAAACCATTATGGTATGATAGAGCATCTCTTGGCATGATAGAGATATGGTGGTGTGGTAGAGCACCTCTTGGCCTAATAGAGCCATAATGGCTTGGTAGAGCACCTCCTGGCTTGATAGAGCACCTCTTGGCATGGTAAAGTACCTCTTGGTGTGGTAGAGCACATCTTGGCATAGTGAAGCCATGGTAGTGTGGCAGAGCACCTTCTAGCCTGTTGAAGCCATGGTGGTGTGGTAAAGTACCTCTTAGTGTGGTAGAGCACATCTTGGCATAGTGGAGCCATGGTAGTGTGATAGAGCACCTTCTAGCCTGGTAGAGCCATAGTGGTATGGTAGAATACCTCCTTATACGGTAGAGCCATGGTGGTGTGGTAGATCACCTCTTGGCAAGCTGGAGCTGTGGTGGTGTGATAGAGTACCTCCTAACGTAGTGGAGCTATAGCGGCGTGGTAGAGCACATCTTGGCATGGTAGAGCCATGGTAGTGTGATAGAGCCTTCCTGGCATGGTAGAGCACCTTTTACATGGTAGAACACCTCTTGGCATGGTAGAGTCATAGTGGCATGGTAAAGTACCTTTTGGCATGGTAGAGTCATGATGGCATGGTAGAGTACCTCTTGACGTGGTAGAGCACCTCTTGTCATTATAAAGCCATGGTGATGTGGTAGAGCACCTCTTGGGATGGTGGAGCCATGGTGGCTTAGTAGAGCATATCCTCGTGTGGTAGAGCACCTCATGGCATGGTGGAGCCATGATGGTTGATAGATCACCTTCTAGCATGGTGGAGCTATGATGGCATGATAGATCACCTCCTAGTGTGGTGGAGCCATGGTGGTGTGGTGGGGCTTTGGCTCCACTAGAACTTAAGCAAGATATTTTTAGATACATTAATTGCATTTTTAATTTGAATGGTCCAACCAAAAATTGTTTAGGTGGTCCATTAAAATACCAATTAAATGTAGCCCATCGCTAGGTATTCAACACATTGGGTAGTTGATTACTTACCTTGACTCACTCCTAGTATGATCCAAACTGCTCTTGGTGTAAACCAAGGGCACTTGATTTTAAGTTATCCAATATTAAGATTATGGAAGCATCCTTAGGAGCCAAAATAGTAAGCTAAAACCCTTGTGGAGAGTGCTACTCCACATGTGGTAAGTAGGCTCTTTCTTGGTTTCATATATGATTGTTTAAGGATAATGAATATCCATTTATTTGAATCTAGGCATGTTTGATTTGGATGGGGGTAGCGAATATCCCATTATGTTTTAGAGGTTAATGTTTATGTGGGTTTAAAAATACATAAGTGACATAGATAATAGATATTCTTTGCATTAATGTAGTTGGTGTTTTATTTATGACATGAAGTGTAATGATAGGTGATAGAGAATATTCCCTCTATTGTAAATAAGCATGATTGGATCATGAGGTTTATTTTTTGTCATTGACTTGTCTGCATGTTTTGGAATAATGAGGATTGTGGTCCTTATAACATAAATGTATTTGAATGCTTCTTGGATTGATGATTGAGCCTCATAGTTATGCATTGAGGATGAGATTGTTTATTAGAGATTATTTAGGTTCTATATTGAAATATGCTATTTATGGATTAATTATTATTTTTTATTTTTATCTACTTTCTGAGTTGCCCAGACTCATGCCTTCTTATTTAAATTTTTAGTGGAGAGGTCAAGCAAGAAAGCTATGGAAAATGTTAATGGAGTTTGTGATTTTTATTGTATTTGATAGAATTTTGGAATTTGTATTAATTCATAATTGTAATAACTTAATTTGATATGTATTCTTTTATGTAAAAGAGAATGACATGTCATAATAGTAGAAAATGATATTATGATTTTTAAATGGTTAGGTCAGGTTATTGCTATCATGGAGCGATGCAAGTTTTAGGTTGTGGGTAAGTTGGGCCAGTTGAGTCATTTATGTTTAAATTATAATTATTAAAATTTTAGTTTTATTCATGATTGGAAATTATGAGTATAGACATTAGAAATGTATTTAATTGATGTTTATCAGGTTTAAATTCACATAATTAATGGGAAACTCTGCTGGATTTTCGATAGGATATCTCCTTGAAAATAGGAAAATTGTGAGGTTACGAAAAGACTTTCCTTAAGAAGAAGGAAAGTAGTACATAAGCCCCAATAGAGAATAATCTATCGCATAGCTAAAATACATAGGATGGGGGTGTAGGGTGTTACATCTTTCAAATGATTCAGATATTTAATGCTCTGCAAAAAGCTTTCCGTTTTTAAGCAATCATCTTCCTCTTTGCTAAAAATGAGGTTGCAGACTTTCCAACAATCAAGAGCCAATTAGAAGACAATGTTTCCAATAGGAGAAATGAAGAACATTCTTCTATATTAATGCTGGCCATCTGCCTTTATTCTCTGCATTCAATGAAACCTATCTTCTCCAACGGTCAGGTTTTTGAGAAGAGCTATTTAAGGAGATGTGTTGGGATATTTCAAGAGTTGAGAGCATTGAAGAAGAAAAAGAATTATGCCAAAACCTTCCACAAATCTTTGCAATCCTAGATCAAGAGCTTCAACCTTCAAATATTATTCAAGAACTTCATCTTCCAATCTATTCAAGGCCTACTTCTTCAAATATATCCAAAGGAGATTTTTCATACTACAAGGAGCTACTCATGGATCAAGTCTTCCTGAAGATTATCAAGGAGCTTGGGGGTTCTAACTGATAAAGGCTAATCAAAATAAGAAACTTACTCAAGTCTTTCAAGTGTTTTCACTCCAAGTGCTACCAAGATTAAAGAGCTTCAAGGCTACATTAATATTACCTTAAGGGAGCACAAAATTGCTTTAATGTGCTTATTATTATATTATTTATATTTATGCTTTAATTGTGTATACTCATCAGCCTAGATAGAGGCATATCCTTATACATAAAATACCTATAAAGCTAGAGTTCGTGGTTACTTCATAAAACCAAAGTTATGCCCTCTAGAGTTGGAATCCAGAAGAGTGTTGGGGACACTATATTTATGCCTCCTAGAGCTAAAATTCAGAAGAGTTCTACTAGCACTAGTTTATGTCCCTTAGAGCTATAATCTAGAAAAATGTTGGGAGTACTATATATGTCCCCTAGAGTTGGAATCTAAAAGAGTGTTGGGAGCACTATTGTAATTCTTCTATAGTAAGATAGTGGAATCCAAGGCACAAAAAGAGTATTCTCTTGGAAGAGTAGAGTAGTGAGGTTGCCCGAACGACTATAAAAAATCTTGTTATTTGTATTTGTTTTATTTTTCTTGCACCTTACAGCTTTATTATTTCTTATATTGTATTGCACACAAGCATGAAAAACGGGATATTAGTTAAATAAGGGACAAGCAAGAATAGGCATCATGGCTATAGCCATGAGGGGATGGATGAATTGGGTTTATAAAAAATTCTTGTTTGTCCTCTGTTAATTTAAATTCCCTCTTTTAAACATTCTACTAAGGTATATAATGAAACATGAATATCATAATCTAAATAGCAACAAGTAATTCAATTACGCTAAGCAAACACGATGTATAGTGGTTAGAGACAACCTCCTTACTCCACTCTTCCAAGAGCATACCCTTTGTTCTTTCGGTTCCATTATCTCATATAATAGAATACAATTAGTTCACCTAGCACTCATCTAAATTTCAACTCTTGAGGGCATAAACAATTTAGCAATTGATTGTGAGATACTCTCCAACAATCAAGTTGCTCCTCTTGATTTTAGCTCAAGAAGACATAAATATAACTCCCAACAAAGCGATTGTGACACCCACTCCAACAATTAAGTTGTTCCCCTTGAGGTTTGCCTCAAATACAAACTCAAGGGATACATAATAAGGAATAGAGAGAAAATTCTACTTTTACTATGTTTCAATATGAGCACAAGGGAAGCCTTTGAAATCCTCATGTAGCTCTCTTTAATATAGAAGATCTTCCCTTGTGCCACAGAAGAAAGGCCTTTAGTGTAGAATATGAAAGTTCAGAGCTCTTGAATGAATATGAAGAAGGTTAAGTACTTGGCCATAGGGAAAGGTTAAAGCTCAATGAACTACTATTAAATGTCCTCACACTTCTTGTTTAAATAGATCTCTCAAAATCTTGACTATTGGAAATGGTTTAGTGGTAGTTCATGGCTTTGCAACGTTCAAATTTTTAACCATTGGAGTGGCAGACACATTGTAGGTGGTTGCAGCATTCGGCTATGATTTGGTAGGCGATATGGCAACGACTACTATATTGGCTGTGGTAAGTCCTGACTTTTCTCCCAAAGCAATGTCTCTATCCATTGGCAAGTGGTACTATAGGCAGCATGGGTTTACCAAGCGATTTTTCTTCTAATGTGATCGGCAATAGTCTTAGGTGCCTTTAGCTTCAACTATGCTTGTAGGCGGCACCCGCAGGAGGCTGCAATATTAGCTGTGGATATCCAAGGATTTCACTTCTTCCTGGAACACCACAGGCAGTTTCCATGAGCGACTGCTGTTCAACTGCATGGCAAGTGGTAGGCTTGGTCGACTATGATTTTGGCTATGGACCTGCACTTACACTTTTTTACACTAGAAAGATTTATTTGCCCCATTCGCTTGTATATATTGATCCAAATCATTTTAATATGATAAACCAAGTTTAATACAATGTGGATCAACACAATTTTCCTTTTTTAATCATTTATAAACATTTAAGTTTATTTCAAGTGGACAAATTTATGAAATTTTATACTTTACCTATTTGTCAATACATTTGTAATTGTAATATGCTTACAACTATTATGCTCAAATAAAAGTAATCATATTCCAAGCATATCTGCTTACATTTCAATGCTTCTTAATCTTAGTAAAAGTTTCATTAGCTTAAATCAAGTCTAAGATAAGTTTTATTGTTATCACAATCATACACCTAGATTCAACATAAATTACTTTTTATTTAAATTTATTTTTTATTTCTTTAAATAAACTTGAAAAATATTATATTTTCTCAAGTTAAAATTTATCTACTTTAGTTTTATATATTTGTTTGTCAAATTAAAATTATTTTTTAAAATATATTCAAATATGGTAGTTATATTATTTAAGTAATATTTTATTTATTAAGCCATAGACTTATAAGGTCATTTTAGTCTTTTATCCATTATTCTAGCATTTGGCTTCAACTACATCAAACAAACTTATTAATTTTAAGCAATTTATTTCAACTATATCAATCCTATTTTACTGATTTCATTTCAATGGCTTATTAACTTCAGCTACTTATCAACCATCAGCCAATAAGCTTTAGCAAAATAAAATAAGCCCATTGTCTCTAATGAATATCGCTTATGGTTTGTCAAAGAATAGTTGTTGAGTTAGTAAATGGTGTTAAAATTATTGTAAATGAACAAAAATATCCTTAAAACTAGAATTCAAAAAAATTAAAATTTTTATTTTTGTAATAAAATAAAATAAAATTTCTATTTTATTGTAATTATTTCCAATTTATTATAACAAATAGTAAAGTTATATGATATCAGGTGCGATTCAATCAAAACTTAAGAGCATTCATGAAAATTACTTACAATTTTTTTGTTTCTAAGATTTTTACTTTAAATTCATTAATATATCATCTTATATTACCTATATTTTGAATAATGGAAAGCCGTATAGTTCTTTATTAGACCCATTAGGATATAACTAGGTTTATAAATGAAAAAAGGGTCAAATAGAAAACTCAACACTACTTGATACCATAGGTGAAGCTAGGTGAAAACATGAATTCAACATATTTTATTGATAAAATCTAAGCCATTTATTTTTTCTATTCAAACTTTAATGTTAGGGGTTGAAAATCAATTAATGATTATTTAATATCAACTATAAGAAAAAAGGTCCAAATATTTATTTTTAAATTGATACCAGTCATGTAGATATTATATTAATATATTTTTAAATATAAATGTAAATTTATTTTTTAAAAAATCTATAAATATAATTAAAAATTTAAGTAATATTATTACAAAAATAACACCCTTATAAATTAAAGGTTTGAATTTGTTTTTGTATCTAATGATATTAGGTTATAAAGAACCTCATGTCTGTAATTCTATTTATGATGATTTAATGAGAAGAAATAATTCATAAATAGGTTAGTCTGATTATATATGGCAAAAAGACTGCATTTATGCTTGTCTCTTATTGACCCTAAATATTTGGTTTTGATGATTAACAAAATTTATTAATAACCTAATTAAGCTAATGATATGTTGTTGAGATTTCTAAACTCGGAAGAAGCTTCAGAGGTGATGCAGACAAATTCAGAAGATCTGAAAGCCAACTCTGAAATCTCCAGAGTATGCTTTAGATGATGAACATACACTTTAGAAGGGAAAATGTAGCTGTTGGATATGTCAGTCGCTAAAAGGAACTTCAGAGGATGAAAGACTAACTTTAGATGATCTGAAGTGCATTGTTGGAATGAAGTTTAAACCATATCAAAGTTTAAAAGATCCGAAAGAGAACTTTAGAAGCTCTGAAGTAATATGACAATGGTAACTAACAAGCAATCAACCTTCGGAAGTTCTGAAGTTTAACTTCAGAAGTTCTAAAGCAAGCTTGTAAGGCAGATTACGTTGAGTGTTGAAAACATAATTTGTAATGGTCGAAAAATTGTCAGAAGTAATCATTCATAGTTAGAATGAATTCGAAACATATAAATAGAAGTTTCAATGAAGATGAAATAGTCTTTTGAGTGCATTAAACATGGATCAATCTTAAGAACTCAAGATTTCAAAATGTCCATTCTCTCCAATAAGCTTCAATGTTTAGAGTGATCAAAGCTACATCTTTTCACTTCAGAGGAGAATGAAAGCATAGTGAGGTTTATCTTTTATCATTATTCTTGAGTTTAATTCTATGTACATGTAGGCCTAGTTACAGGTAGTTTATCTGTACACGTTTATATGAAATAGGGAGTTGTTGGTTAGCTCTGGGAACTAGATTGTACAAATTTGTTGATAAGCTTTGGGAAAACAATCTTGTATAAGTTGCTGGTGAGCTTAGAGGAAAACCAATGTGTATGATTTTGTAGTTAGCTTGTGGGAAATCAAGTTGTCAGAGTGGTAGGTGAGCTTGCTAAAAATAGTTGTGTAAGAGTTCTTAGTTAGCTCTAGAAACCAAGTGAGGTGTGATTTTATACGGGTATAGTGGAACCCAAGGTTGGAAGAACCTTGGAGAGTAGAGTAAGTGCCAAGGGGGTCTAAAATACTATAAATCATTGTATTCTTATTGCTTTGTATACTTATGTATTTTCACTTCTATCTATTTTCTTCACTTGTATATTTTATCTGTTTTTACTATCGTACTTGGATTCATGTTTGAGTTAGGGCATTACAAGTGATTTCGGAGCATTTTGGGGCCAACATCTCTATCTCTAGGTGGAGTTGCATGCTCAACCTGATCCTCCACATGGGTGCAACTTAAGAAGGTTCGGTTTGGGTCTTGGTCAAATCTACCATAATCCTATTTCAAAAACTCTTACCCTAAACTTTTATTAGATTTGCTTGGTTCAATGTCGACCCTACCTTATTTCTTTTAAGGTTAGGTAGGTTCAATTTCAAGTCAAAATTGTTTCAGTCCTAGCAGCATCTACACTGACCTAAAATAAACTAGAGCCACAAATTGATCACATCCCCTTTGTAGCAATTTGCAATTTGCAATTTGCATGTTGTTAGGAGTGCTTAGTAGCAAATCAACTAGGATCTCTTTTACAATAACATGGAGAGTTTCATTTGTATCTAGAACAATCACCTTGCTCTGTAGTTTGGGGTCCAACAATTATCATTCTTATGGAAATACATTATGTCTATTTACTTTTTATAAAATGCCTATTCATTTCTTATAAAATTACACTAGTGATGCTTATTCATTTCTTGTAAAAATACACTAGTAATGCTATTCATTTTATGAAAATTTAATTGAATTGTGTGTCACTAAGTTCATCATTTCTTATTTTACAAGTCAAGATTTACTTGCAACAAGAGATTGGGTAATTGGAAATTTAATTGAACTGTGTGTTACTAGGTTCATCATTTCTTATTTTAAAAGTCAAGATTTACTTGCAACAAGAGATTGGGTAATTAACTATAAAAATAAATTATAAAAATAGAATATCATTGACATGGTATATATATTCCTTAAAATAATATATACAAGTCAGGTACCCAGGAGCCAGAATCGAATCCAATCGATTTATACATGAGGTTTGGAAAAGCCTACCCCAACCTACCCTACGGGTAATTAAGGTGAAATCGAAATTGCTTAAAATTGGGTCGAGTATCCAACTAAGTTGCATCTTTAGTCCTTGCTGACAAACTACGTCCATCTTTTCTTTCCGATGGACTACATGGCCCAACAAAGCCTTGGAATTAACATGCAATAAACAAAGGTTCGGATCATCCGAGCACCGTCGGCTGCATCATCCAAACGGCTCAGATCATGTTCGCCGCTTTTCCTCACGTGTTGATCACGTGCAGGATCAGAAGCTTCTTGCCTAACCGCTGAGTTGCCTGCGTCTTGGCTCTCTTGGTTTCTTACCCTTGTTTTCGTCTTCAGGGACAGACTCCGTAAGCAATGTCTTCTCCTGCTGAGTACGTGCTTTTTTCCTTCTTGTGTTTCTTTAATGAATTTGATATGTCTTCTTCTCTGTCTGCGGAGATATTAAACTAAGAAATGGGTTTTTATTCCCCTTCTATTTTCCGTCTAAAACCCAAGAAAACAGATTCCCTATTGGTTTTGTTCTTTTTCTTGTTAACGTATTTTGTGGGCAAGTTTTCTATATTTTCTTGATTTGGTCTTCCATTCTTATGAATGAATGATTTTGCGTTTATGCATTTTAACGTGAGTGTACATATTATTTGATTACGAAATAGATGATTCGAATTCAGTTTAAATATGTGATTAAATGCGGTTTAGAATGTAATATTTTGTTGTTTGGGCTTGTCCCAGCTTAGGATTTCTGAGAAGCGGAACAGTGGGGAATAGCATTCTATGATGGTTGTTGGGCAGTTTGTCGTTCTCTTTTCATAAGGAACAGGAAGAGGAATAGAGGTGAGGAAAGACTGAGGGTTGGCACGGAAGAGGAAGTAATATCTAATTTATCATCGAAATTTGTCATAGAAAAATTTGCAACTGGACTGAGTTCAAGAACACTCTTTTAAACTATTTCTTGTTCATGTGATGGTACTTTCTCCTACATTGCTTTGGCATCATATATTTATTTTGTATGAAGTGAGCAAGGTAGTGAGGGAGTGACTTGATATTCACGAGTGTACATTCTCCCCCATAAAAAAAAGTAAAAATAAAACTAAAAAAAAACAAAAGAAAAAAAAGAAAAGTAGAAGAGAAAAAAGAGCATGTATGAGCATAGTTGATAGATCGGTTGAAAGAGAAGGACAAGATAAAGGAGGAAAGAAATGCTAAAGTTATAATGTTTTATACTGCTACCTTTGAATGGTGCTTTATATTATTGTACTTGTTTTCTGCATGTGTCCTTAAACAAAGAACTTCAAATGTTATCACCTGCATAAAAGCTTTGCATGTTTTTCTGCTAGCACCATTATGAATTGTGCTAAATTGTTGTTTGCCAACTTGTTCCAGATACTATAATTCACTTCCGCCAATAAGCAAGGCTTATGGAACCCTCTGTGTTGTTACCACTGCAGCATACCACTTGGGTTTACTCAGTCCTCGCAGCATTGGTTTGTCCTATGAATTAGTTTTTTCACGTTTTCAGGTATTATGCACCCATAAAGCTTTTCAGGTTTGGTTATGAAAATATTATTATTGCCTATAACCCAGCATCTGTTAACTTAGCTGCAAGTGCAGTCAATTTTGCTTTAGGACATGAACAGCGATGGTTGAGCATTAGTAGACATGCCATTTTCCATTATTTAGAGTTTTTATGCATCCATTCACACAAATATATATTGTGTAACTTCATGTATTTCTAGTGTCAAATCAGACTCAACTTTTTTAGTCACTGTGCAAACTAGCTTAGAAATTTGGGATTATGTTTGTCAAGGATTTTTAAACTACATTGATCATAAAATTGAAGAACTCTGCAATAAATCTTTTGATCCATCCTATGGAAGGTTGCTCACTAAGTTACCCATTGTTTATACCTTATATTAACAGGCCTGAAATGTGAGCAGGACCTTTGTGATTATGCTATCAATTGGGACTCAGATGTGGGGGCTATTTCACATGCTTCTTTCAAGGCTAGAATAATGTGCCTTTATTGGATAAAACGCATCAAAGAGGCTATTCATCTTGCTGAACATCAAATGCCTTTTCCTTTGAGCTATACCCATGATTTAAATGATTAATAGATGTGGCATATTTTCTTAATTATATTTCCTTTCGTTTCTATATACGTTTCTGAATTAATATTCATTTCTAGGTGTGGAGGCTGATTGCAAACTTCTTTTTCCTTGGTAAATTCTCCATTAATTTTGGAATTCGTCTCTTGATGATGTAAGTGAGAATTCTGCCAAGTTACTCTTTTACAGTATTCCATTTGTCATTGATGTGGGACAAGATTGAGTACTTATTCATCAACCAATAAAGTTTAGTTTATTATATATATATTCAGTGTTTTAGATAGTTAATTGCTTTATTAGAAATTTGATGTATGCAAATTTGATGCATGCAGCAAGTGATCAAAACCATTGCTTGCAAAATCGAAATTTTCAATGAAATTTTTGCCTAAAATTTTGTTTTCCCCCTCCAGCGAGATGTTTTCCCATAGGAAATGTGCAAATGTCGTAGATTAGGAAATAATTTCGAAATTATCTCCATTTTCTCGAAATTTTCTCCATTTTCTCAAAATTTTCTTTATTTTCTCAAAAATTTCTCTATTTTCTCGAAATTTTCTCTGTTTTCTGAAAATTTTCTCCCAAATGTATTCTTGACTTCCCAAAACCCATTGTTGAGTGGCCAAATGCATTTGTAACTTCCCGAGACCCATTGTTGAGTGTTGAGAAGCCACTTTATGGCAAATTTACTAATTTTCATGATATTTCTTCTTCCTCATCCTCAAAATTTACATTTAAGTGTGATTTTCAAAACATGAAGCTTCAAAATCATCATTATCTTCATTGATTGGCAACTTCAATAGCTAAGAGGCATTTCTTCTTTTTTCTTTTCCATTTTTCAAAGCCGAAAATACATTTGTTTAGATTAAACAGATTTTCGTTTTTAAAGAAATATCCATATTTTTAGGAAATATTTATAACCAAAAACATTTTCAGCCTTTTTTTAATTAAATAGCTTGTAATAATAATTATTTACAACATATGAAAAGAAATTGAGTGAAAATTTATTTTATTTAAATAATATAAATAATATTTAGCAACAATAATAAATAAATAAATATGCTGTTTATATGCATATGTTTAACAACTGTGTGAGCTAAACATTTCCTTTAAAAGCATTTCACATAAGAGTTCTGCTTTATCGATGTTTATATCATTGGTATGTCTTCTTTACTTCATATTTGTTGACATTTAAAATAATAGTTTTTATTCTAGATGTGCAATTAGATTTATTATGATTTATCAAGAATTTTTATGAAAAAATTCTTACGTTTTATCCATTTTCCTAATTTTTTTTTTATTTTAGCGAAATAATTTGGCGAAATTATCAATAATTTTTCTGAAATTAGCAAACTTTTCTTCTTTTTAGCTTAGTAAAATTTTCCCTTTAAGTGAAATTGCGGGCATTGATCAAAACACAGATCAAGTTGATGGATGCTTCATGTTAGTATTTTAGATATTTTATTCACAGTTTTTAGTTTTTGCACTCAAACTAGGGCTTTATTTTGTCTAGGCTTTTCTATAAATAAGATAGTATTTATTAGGTTTTGTATACTTCAGTTATTGATTGAAAGTTTATGACATTTCTCTGTTTCGTCTGTTTCTTTTTGAATCTTTTCCCTTATTTGTTCAGTTTTCTCCCATTTCTTCCCTTCTTACCCACTGGAGAGGATCTTCCTCTTTCTTTCCCTTTCCTGTCTTGCATTCATTATAGGCTTGCAGCTTTTTTCATCTTCATTTATCCTGAATAAGTGGCAGCACATTGTAGGACTATGGATTTTTTTTTTCGGTATTCCTAATTTTTATAGTTTTGCATAACAACCCTTTTAAATCCCATGAGTTATTTTATTTTATTTTGGTCCACAGAGCAAGATATGGTGTTTATCTTGAAAAGGGGCCATTTGAACAACGCACGGCAGATTTTTTGTGGATGATGATATTTGGTGCCTTCTCATTATTGGTGGGCATGAGCTGTTAATTTCATCTCATATTTATGTATATTGTTCTTTTATATTTTGGTCATTTAAAGGGTTATTTATGTAGGTGAATGTTGAAGTTTGATTGTTGCTGCTAGCTGTTTGTTCAAATTAATTTTAACAAGTGCCATTTTTTCTTTTTTTCTACTTTTACATCTTGTTGCATTAGGTACTATCTGCAATTCCAATATTCCAATCTGCCTTCCTTGGAGTTTCACTGGTGTTCATGCTTGTCTATATTTGGAGTAGAGAGTTCCCAAATGCACAAATCAACATATATGGCCTTGTCAACCTAAAGGTATTGAATTACTATTTTTCCTTCCATGAGGAATCATGCAAATTTTGACTATTCTATATGTTGATGTAAAGGACAAGTGAAGGTTATGACTATGGCCGAAAAAATCTCTATCTCAGCCAATTTAGGCCATTTCTTGGCATCCTGCATTTAGACAGTTTAATAAAGAAGTGCTGTCGGTTCATATTTCTGGGGCAACAACCAATCACTGATACAGCCTTAGGTTTTCTGATTAATGAGGTTTTTGGAGCATTGTAATCCATGACCTGGATCTCTGGGCAGGAAACCTACTTGCACAAATGGAAAATATGAGGATAATCCATCTATTAATTGAATATTCTCGTTGGTGCCATTACTGTGTGGGTTTAAGTTGCTATTGTTGCTTAGACTGTCAGTGGCTGTCTGGAACTAATATGCTGGAAAGTTTCAGATATGAAAGACAAGGGAAAAACTGCTAGTCTGCTAAGACATGTTCTCTAGAAAGTTTTTGAGGTTGTTCCTTAAAAGGTGGCCTTCATTTGTTTCTGGCATGCTGCAGAACAGAACTCTGATGTAGAATAAGGAGGGGAAGATTTTGCAAAAAGATCCTTTTAATTGGGGAAGAAGAGAAGAAATTAGGGAGGAAGAATGGAAGAAGGGAAAAACATGAAAAGAAGAAGAGAAATAGAGAGCAAGAACAACAAAAAATTTGTATTCAATAATCACTCAATCAACTGAACTCTATTCAACCTTAATACATGCCGCCCAATTTGTAGAAGTTGATATGTAAAATAAAACCATCATTTGACTATGTATAGATAAAAATTCTAAAAAAAAATAATATTCTAA
Organism: Pouteria campechiana; assembly: GCA_036873735.1. NCBI lineage: Eukaryota > Viridiplantae > Streptophyta > Magnoliopsida > Ericales > Sapotaceae > Pouteria > Pouteria campechiana. The sequence goes on from JAYJMB010040173.1 coordinate 14,509, forward strand.
ACCATGAATCAGGTTTTAATCACTTCATGCCTACATCTATCTCAAAATTAAATAATGAAATGCCAAAAGTTCTAAATTCACATACAATAAACTAAAATGTAATAACTGCTCTATGCCTACATGAGTGTACAACACATTTTGAATCATTCTTGTTGGCTTGGGAAAAAACTCATCATTGTGTTTTGATGTGGAATTCGGTTTCACATGAATTGATGACAGTCCTCTATGTTGAATAATTAAACTAAATAGCAAAAGAAGTTGAAATATATTCCATCTCTTTAGCTTTCTTCTTTGCATACTACTTGTATTTTTGAATTTCTTCTTCCTTTATGGTGTGAAATCTTTGAACTTGAATGTCGAATCTTTTAGCCTTGAACTTTTCTTAGGTATTAGAATAATAATCTTGATTTAGAACAAGTAGAGAAATAAGAAGAAAGAGGAAGGATCCTCTAAAGGGATTAGGAGGGAAGAAATGGAAGAAATAGCGAAGAATTTAAGGCAAATAGAAGTAATAATAATATCAATGCATAAAGTGTTAGCACCCTCTAATATAAGCTACGCTATTTATAGACTTCAAAGCAAAACCCTAAATATTGCATAACAAGTAAAGTCACAAGTAAAATACCAAAATAATAATTATTATGTTTCTAAATTCTCAAATTAAATAATCAAGCCTTAATTTTTATGATTATGCTTGGAATATTTACAAATTGGGTGTGACGCATCATGATCTTCATCAATTTTCCCTGACTTGGAAGAACTCTTTGCTGGAGAGTTATCGTTGGTGATATTGCTCAAGCAAATTTGGATTCAGTATCTAAAGCTCCTCGATATTCATGCAACATTTGTGTTAGATCTGTTCATTCACTTAACAAGATATTTATGAAGTCTACCTGAAGAAGAAGAAATAATTATATCTTGGAGGATATACTTAAGCTTGATTTGAAGGTGCAAAGCTTGAGGTAGAATTGATACAGAATTAGAAGATAAAGAAACCCCTTAGTTAGGCATTCTTGCAGGTAAAAGAGAAGACTTGAAGGTGCTTCTATAAAGAAATAAATCTTTTACATTGAAAGTTGAATTAATTCCTATATCTGGATGCAAGTAAAGAACAAATGCATTTAGTCCTAACTTTTATAAAATAAGAAAAGGGCTGCTGGTTTGTGTATGCAACTTCTTAAAAGAATTTTTAGGAAATCGTTTAGGTCGCATGCGGACTATGAAATAATCATTTATGATGCTTACTTTACACATCTGTGGCAAGTTTATAAATGTCATTACTTAGTACAATTTTCATTTTTATAGTGGGATGAATATCATGAATATGCTATGTAAATGAATCAACAAAAGTAGAAGCACGATGTCAAAATGTAAAGCTACAAGATCAATTGGAATACAAGGGGTAAAACCATTGAATAATTTCAAATGGAGTTTTGCTTGTTGATCTGTTGAAAAAATTATTATAGGCAAACTCGACAATGGATAACCTTAAATCCTAAGTACTTAGGTACTCACTTACCAAACATCAAAGTAAATCTTGCAAATTTCGGTTTAACCATTAGTTTGAGGGTAAAAGTTAAAAGAAAATTTTAGTTTGAGACCAAAAGTTTTTACAAAGTTTTCAAAAATAACTCACAAAACAGACATCCCTGTCAATACAATAGTAGATGGTAATCCATGCATTTTGACAATCTCCTTGAAGAATAATTTTGCTACATATGATGCTTCAACAGTTTTTTGGCATGGTAGAAAATGAGTCATGTTTGAGATCTGCCACTACTAAAATAGATTCATATCCTCTAGTAGTCGTAAGAAAGCTAAGAATGAAATCCATGCTAATGCCTTTCTAAGAAGTGTGAAGAACAGGTAAAGGCATACAAAACCTTGTATTTATTTTTTGTCTTTGCTAGTTGACACCTCTGACATAGATACATAACTCTAACGACATCTTGTCTTAATGAAGGTGTATAAAACCCATCCTCAACTAGGGCTATTGACTCGTCTTTACCAAAATGTCCCGGAATGCCTCTTATCACTACCACTACCACTACCAATACTATAATAGAATCATATCCCTTATGAGTCCTAAGTAAATTAAGAACAAAATCCATGCTAATTTCTTTCCAAGGAGTGTATGGAACAGGTAAAGGCGTGTACAACCTTAAGTTTCTTTTTTTTGCTTTTGCTAGCTAAAACCTTTGACACATAGACTCAACCCTAGCAACATCTTATTTTAATGAGGGCCAATAAAACCTATTCTTGACTAGGGTTATATGCTTGTTTCAACCAACCAAAATGTCTTGTAATGCCTATATGTAATTCCCAAATTAAGAAGTTATGCAATGAAGTATTAGAAATATATAACCTAGATCCTCTAAATAAATAACCATCTTTGATTACAAAATCAACTTACTCTTGACTGTTTCCACTTTGCAACCTCCTGATAATTGATGTCAATTTTTGAACATCCTATATACTCATTCTTTAACCTATCAAACCCTATGACATTGGCATTGTAGTCTAAAGGATTGTAACCACATGACTAAGGGCATTTTTTGGCTTATTCTTAACACTAACATAGTGCTTAAGAGCATAAGTATATTATTATGGAAACTCAATTCACTTAGCTTGCCTAGCATTAAGCTTATGCAGTGATTGTAAATATTTCAAAGCTTGATGGTCAAAATAAAGTATAAATTATTAAGGTAATAAGTAATATCTCTAATACCTTAATGCTTGCATTACAAAATAAAACTCTTTATCACATGCATAGTTATTAAAGGCGTGCCTAGGCATGCGCCTAGGCTCAAGGCTCACCCAGGCTCACCTCTTGCGCCTTGAGGTGTATTTGGTGCGCCAGATTGAACTTGCCTAAAAAGAATTAAATGAAAAAACTTTCAATATTCAATTAGGACTCTAACTTCTCCAATCTCCTCAATCTTTCTTGGCTTAACAAAAGTTGGTGCTCTCCATAGGATTATATTTAACATTTGAGTAATCTTATTATTTTATTCTTATAAATTACATATATAATTAAATTTATCTGATTTTATAGAATGTGTGGCTTGCTTCACTTAGTCGCGCACCTTGCCAGTGCGCTTAGGCCCTAAGAGCCCTTTGTGTCTTAGTGCGCCTTACGCCTTTAACAACTATGATCACACGTTGAATACTTTTGCTTAGCTTCATTAAGTTTCTTACTAAAATATGTAATGAAATGACCCTCCTGACTTAGAACACTTATAATACCAGTTCTTGAACTATCACATGCAACCTCAAAACCTTTTTGAAAAAATTATCAAGTTGTAATACAGGTGCCTTCATCGTTTTCTTTTTGATTTCACAAAATGCTTTACATGCAAATTTGGACAATTAAAACTTATTCCTTTTTATGCAATCAGTTATGTGAGCCATGATGGAATTGAACACTAATGAAACACCTAGAGAAACTAACCTATGAAAGCTATGAACCTCATGAAAGGACTAGGGTCCGGGCCAATCTTGAACAGTACTCACTGTAGAAGGATCCATTGTTCAACCGTAAGCTGATACTACAAATCCCAAAAAAATCACCTTGGTTTGCATGAAATACTTCCTAAGATTAACATATAATTTTCCAATTCGAAGTGTTTCAAGAACTTTTCTCAAATGACCAAGGTATACTCTCTTAGAATGGTTGTAAATCAAAATATCATGATAATAGACTATCAAAAATTTCCTAATGAAAGGTGGTGGGATCTAAGTCATAGCTCTCAGAAAAATAAAAAACATTTAACAATTTGAAGGGCATAACCAATCATTCATACGACCTATCTTGAATCTTAAAAGCAATATTCCAATCGTCACCACTTTTAATTTGGATTTGATGGTATTCACTTCAAAGATCGATTTTGGAGAACCATTGTGAACCAGTCATTTGGTCTAACATACCATTCAATCTAGATATTAAAAATCTATACTTAACAGTTAATTTATTTATTTCTTGGCTATCCACACATTTTCAAAGATTCATCTTTCTTTTGAGTCAACGAAGTAAGTATTACATATGGACTTAGGATTTCACAAATGGAACCTTTTTTGATCAATTCATCCACTTGCCATTTGAGTTTAGCTCATTCCTTGAGATTTATTTGATAGTGAGGTAAATTTAGCAATTATGATTTAAGAACCAGATCAGTAGCATGTTTATATATCCTTCATAGGTGTTAACTCATTTGGCAACCCTTCAGGGCTACATCCTTAAATTCTTTCAAAAGATTTGTAACTTCAGATGATTGAATGATTGAGTCCTCTAAATGGACACCATACTCAGATTTTGTTATCATCATTAGCACTAAACTAGACTCTTTACGCTTCTTTTGAAATTCTTTTATAGCCAAAATGTGCAAAGGTCTTTTCTCTGGGGTTCAATAGGAGAGATGTTTTTATGGTATCTATCTTAAACTTATGATGTGGGTAGTCTTAAAAGAATAGTTTTCCCACTGTCTTTTTAAGAAGTATGTGTTCGATTTTCCATAGTGTATGACATTCATATCAAATAACTAAGGACAACCAAGTAAATATAAGTCACATCCATAAGAAGAACATTACACCATATCTAGTCCTCATAGTTTGCTATTTAATTGAAATTAAATATCTTTTATTATAGGTAGTGTAGTTTTTCTACCCATGCCACTTTGCAAGGTTTAGGATGAGATGGATTTTAACTTCATTCTGGTTACATTAGCCTTTGAAACAATATTCGTGGAACTTCCTTCATCAATAATAACTTTGCACACATTGTTCCTATATGTGAAAAATGTATGAAAAATGCTGGTAGCTTACAATCATTCCTAAAATCAAGAGTAGACAAAATGCATCCTGTTACACCTTCATTCTTAACATCATTCTGATCCTCATCATACTTTAGATCTAGATCCCCAGGTTTCTTTAATGAATCAACAATATAATCTATCCCTTTCATCATAATCCTCAATTGCTTCAGCTTCTATTGTAGGAGTATGTTTGGATGATGTGATGTAGCATGACCCTTATTATGATATCTAAAACATTCAAGCTTTGACTCTTTAGAACATTAACTGGATGCAACATTGGAGCTAATACTTCTAGTCGATTTTTAGAAAGGGTTGTTACTATCTTTACTTTGTAAAATTACCTTTTAATTAGATACTAGCTTAAACGTATATCTAGTTGCCTAGGTCTTGTTCACTTGGGAAATCAAGCTTCTAAAGGATGGAGACTTTTGGACTTTCGTAAGTGTTAGAGCCTTATATACTGCCTCTTCTAGGATATCTGGGGCATGTAAGACCAATTATCTTTTTAATTATGGTTTAAGACTATTGATAAACTTAGCATGAATCACCTACTATTTCTCATTAATTTGACAACTTAAGAATAGATTATCGGATTTTTCATATTTGGCGACAATGGTCTTAAAATCATTTTCATTAGATTTTTAGTTGGTCTTTGCGAACGCGAGACATATTTTAGTTTTAATTTATTTTTCATTTTGGCCTATATAGTGATATATGCCTTTCTATCCTCTTCAATGTCTCTCTTAACACAAATATGAATGTTAGGCAGTTCTTATCAATTTTATTTTAGCAAATTGGATGCACTATGATTTGACATACTGTACCAGTCAAAGAATCTTTCTAATTTAGTTGTCGAATCAATGAAGATGTCAAGATCAAACTATCCATCAAAACCAAATGCATCAACTTTGACCTTTTTCGGGACATCTCCATCTCTAAGGACATGCTTACGGTTAATTACCACTTGATGTTGTGGCTAATGTGAGAAGTCTCGTATTGGAACTCTATGTTGTTGTTAAGGTTCATTCACAGGTGCTTTTTTAAAATTTTAAAAACCTTCTGGGTTTTTGACTAGAAACTCTTCACTAATACCTGTAGACTAATGATAATCCTTGAGTGTACTCGAAGGTGAAAGAATACTCCAGTGTTGGTGGTTTGGTCCTATGGGATTTTGATTATGCTCATCATGCGATGATTGCCTTACATTAAACTTTTGGAGATCCCTCTTTGAATCTTCAACAAAATGTTTATCTAGGTGCTGTAATATGGACTAAGATTGGACTTCTAGCTAAATTTGAAATTGGTTTTGAAGTCAATATTTCATGCGGTATAAGGACTCAATGAATTTGGTTTGATCTAAGGTTAGGGTTTGACATTCTTGAGCGTGGGACTTATAATTTTCATTTAGGAGATCACAAGTTTGGGACAACTTTCTGATTAAACTTTCAAGTCGTGAATTGGTAATCATGATGGGTGTAATACAAGTTATTTTAAATGAAGTAATGATGCAATTCAGAAGCACAAAGATATATGCTACTACAAATAAAAATTCACACCAAAGTAATTAACTTAAAAGATGCTTTATAAAGTCACCAAAGTAAGCAAAGAATGAATAAGAGAAGGTATCCTAACTTGCCCAATAGATAATAAGTTAATTCATGCTCAAGTTAAAGGAATATACCCTTTAAGAAGCTACAAAAACCTTTTTCAAGTACTTGTATACCAAACTACAATTTATGGAATAAAAGGGTCTTTTGAAATTTTTGAAAAGTGGATTTTTCTTTAATTTTCAGCAACTTAGGGATTATTTTGCAATTTTTAGAAACATAAGGAAATTTCTGTAATTTCTCTATTCTAACCCGTTTGCAAATAAAAAACTATGAGGGGCTATGCTGTAAACTTCCTGGATTTAATTTCAAGTAGGAAAGAAGAGGAGTCTGTTTGTAATCCTTCTAGGAAAAATCCCCAATACAGAAGACAATCATCTTCCTCCTCCTTTGGTGAGCTTGGTAACAACAGTGGGTTTGGAACCCACTTCGGTGCTTTGTTGGTGATCTACAGCAGCAATCAACTTGATCAGATGGTTGGCCAAATGGTTTCGACTATAAGTAAGAAGGCCAGATTGATGAAGGATGCTTGGCACGGCTCGTGGAGGAGGTGAATTGTGTCGGAGTTGCCGGATATGATAAAGAAACTCGATGTGACTATTGAACTATGATTTTCGACGTTGCAAAGTCACTATAAATGGCGAAGATGACCTCTGAAGGGGTTGTTGATGTTATGAGTTGTTAAACTTGAAATGGGAGCCGTTAGATTTGGCAGGAATTGATGCTGGTTGCATTGGTCTTGGGAGCTATGACCTAGGTAATGGGTTTTAAGACCAATTGCTTTTGAAGATAAACTAACAACCCAATCGAAGGTTTTGGGATGTGCTGTGTGAGATTTAGCAATTTTCGAGATGATTTTAAATTAGCAACAATGCTTCTACGCAATCAAAGGTGCGTAGAGAATTGTGGACGATGGCAATTCCACTTGTAGAAGAACTCGTAAAAGGTGGCTTGTGTTGCCGCAAATCAAATTGCATACGTCAATCGTGGGTTACCCATTCATGCGTGTATTGTCAATGTGTGTGATGAGGGCTTCCACGATTAGATGAGGGCTTCCACGATTAGAGTGCAACAATGACAGTTGGAAAAAATTCACTAGTTTCGCTTTGATACCAAGTTAATGTAGGACAAGTAGAGAAAGAAAAAAAGAAAGAGGAAGGATTGTTTAATGGGATGAGGAGGGAAGAAATGTGAGAAGTAGGGAAGAATTTAGGGAGAAGAATTAGGGCAAATAAAAACTATAATAATATTAACGTATTAAGTGTTAGCCAACTCTAATACAAGCAAACCCTATTTGTATACTAGAAAATAAAGCCCTAAAAATTGTGCAACAAATAAAATTGCAAATAAAATGCCAAAATAATAATACAAACCAACCACAATGTTTTAAAATTTCTAAATCAAATAATGAAGCCATAATTTCTTCAACTGCGCCTAGAGTATGTACGTATTGGGTGTGACACATTACTATCTCCATCAAATCTTTGTAGATTCAGAATTTTAGATCTTGCAATCACTTCTTTATACATAACTTCTCTCATAGTTCGCTTTCTTTAGTCTTATTTATCATGGTGTCTAATGACTGAATTGCTTGTTCAAAAAAATGGAGTCCTCTTTACCTTAAAAAAAGGAAGCTTTTCTTTTCGTCCTTATATAACATTGATTTAATCCATTCATGAAGGATGCCAACTTTGGATTCTATTTGAATGATGGTAATAGCCATAAAAACATGTCATATTGGATTGAAAATTTTGTCCTAGACTCTAGGAAATTACCCCCTTTTGTCTTTCAAAGGACACACCCTTCATGATTTAAGCCTTGGATTTAATAGATTTATTTGAGTAATTTGTTCGTCCATTTCAGCCAACAAGTTTTATCTTCGAGTTTAAAATATTTGTTTGTGGGTTGTAAGCTTATCATTAGTTTCTATGAATTTTCCTTTTTTAAATTTATAAAAATAGGGCCTTTTTTGAAATTTAAAAAAATGGACACTTTTTATAATTTAAGAAAAATGGACACTTACTCCTGGCAAAGATTTGCAAAGAGTAAAATGAGTCCTTGATAGTGCATGAGCACTACCCATCACCACACGGGAAGAAATGAAAACCATGCTAAGGTAAAAATATCTTCTGGCTTATTACTATAGAATTATTGGAATAGTTGATAAATTTGAGGGAAGGTCTGTCTAGTGTTACTGAGTACCTCAATAAATTTGAACAATTGTGAATGAAGTGTGAGATAAAGGAAGAACAATGGAGAACTATCACTTGATTTATCAATGGACTTGGACATGAAATCAAGTGAGATATTAATTTGCACTTTCCAGTTGATTTGGAGGAAACTTATCATAAGGCCTTAGAACTTGAGAAGTTCTAGACAATTGGGTTAGTTTCTAGGTCTGTATCTTTTTGGAGACCCCTTCAACTTATGCCATCACAACCCATGATGTCTAAGGAAAGTAGTTAACTTTTTCAGAAAATTAGTATGGGCAATGTTGCCTGTAGTGTTAAGTTCATGACAGAAGGACTTTGATTTCCAGTGCTTTAATTGTCGTGTAAAGAGTCATGTTACATTACAATGTCCTAATCATATCTTAATTATAAGCATTGAAACAGAGAATATTATGAAGGAATAAAAATTGATCAAGTTGTTGAAAACTTTGATAAATCTTCTGACTTGTTTGTAGGAGAGAACTTAAGGATTTGAGACTTTGCTTTGCTTATTATGAAAGTTGCCCTAAACCATTAGATCATTTGGTATACTAACCAATTTACGATTGAAAATACCTATAACTCCATTTTCTTGATTCATTTACCCATTACACTCATAGTTTAAATGTTGATATGAGATAAGAAATTACTTTCAAGTGATGAAAACCATAATTGTTAAAGGCGTGCCTAGTTTCAAGGCTCACTCAGGCTCATCTCTTGCGCCTTGAGGTGTACTTGGTGTGCCCGATTGAACTTTCCTAAAAAACTATTAAATGGAAAAACTTTCAAAATTCAATTAGGACTCTTAAATTCTCCAATCTCCCATTTCTTTCTTTCCTTAACTAAAGTTTGTGCCCTCCATAAGATTATATTTAACATTTGAGTAATCTTATTATTTTATTCTTATAAATTACATATACAATTAAATTTATTCGATTTTATATAATGTGTGCCTTGCTTCACTCAGGTAGTGTTCGTATTATCAATAAATACCTATTTATCGGTGGCTCGAAAAAAAGATATTATCGTTTTTATCGGAGATATTATCATTTTTTCAGGAAACTTTATTGGTAAAATAAAATAGAGAAAAATTTAAAAATTTGTAGCAAAACTTTGTAATAAATTATGATAAATATATACACAATATAAGCAAAAAATTGGATTAAAAAAGTCACCACTACATGAATAATGAATGTATACATGAGAAATGCATATAGGCTGACAAAAGGAGTGTAAATCTTAGCAACAAAAAATATTATATTAAATATTATGTATTTCATATATTATATATTTCATATATTATATATTTCATACTAAGTTAAATATTATATTAAATATTATATATTTCATACTAAGTGTGTTATCCTTAATTGACTCCTTGCCCTTCCTAGTTCCAGACCTTCTCTCATATCGCTTGATTGGAGGGCGTGCTCCATGATCCTCATCTTGTGTAGTATGCGTATACCCCTCCTTACAAGTAAATTGGCTAAATGGCCTTTGACTCTGTGGGTATGATTAGCCATCTCTACCAATGCCACCACCACCCTCACCACCACTATCATCATCATCATCAGCAGCACCACCACCACCAGTATCAACGTCTTCACTCTTTGTTCTTGACAACGAAGAAGTACTCAACACTTGCTGAGACATTTGTGAGGCTCCTTTAGCAGTTGACTGGATTTGAGATCTAGATAATGGACCAAATGCCTCTTCTAGGGTCCACTCTCGATGTAGCACCCTTTCTACATCCACACCCTATGCATGGGCTTCTTGCGCAATAGCTTCTGCTGGCTCTCCATTTTGTCCATCTAGATCTTCTAATCGCAACCATTCATACAATGAATCTTCCCTGGTATCATCCTCCATGTGTGTATGTTGCCCAATTATCATCAGATCTAGAGGGTCATCGGGCTCCCTATTTTCCTCTCCCAGTATCCTCTCCCATAGCCTCATATTATAATGGCAAAAAACAAGCTTCTTGAGCTTTTCATACCCTAGTCTATTCCTTCTCTGGGTATGGATGGGGGAGAATATACTCCAATTTCGCTCACATGGCGATGAAGACACTGTTTAACTTGGAATTCAAATTGCTAGTAGCCTGAGTGTTGGGGTCTCCATGCTATATAAATTCCATCATTTGCCTATAATCAATTCAAGATTATGTATTAGTATTTGTAAATAATACATAAATATGCAAGTGTAAAATGTCATGAGGTTTGAAAACAATTACATACAGAGTAATCCTCTTGACCGTGATTAAATGGCCACTGCTTTTCCAAACATCACCTGTGCTTCGCAGAAAACTATCAACTGCTGGAACATTTAAAAGGATCAATCTTTTTTATTTATCATACTAAATAAGATAATGAAGTATATTCAGTGAACATCATAAGTAATTTACCTCGGTCCCAAAGTCACCCATATTTGGGTGATCGAGAAATAACTTCTCAAATACTTGAAACACTATCCCATTTAACTCCATATCCGCTCAAGATCACGCTTATAATGGTATTTTGGGTTTAAGAAATACACTGTAATAATAAGATTTCAATTCAGACATAAAGAAAAAGATACATAAGAGAAGACTACAATAATAAGATTGTAATTCATATGACAAAACTGACCAGCTGCATGTAATGGATGATGACGGAGCATGTTTCTCTAGCGATCTTCTATGATGCCAATCACCTACTGCCTACCTATCATATTTTTTTGTATGGATTCCTTCATAAATTGAAATGCCTCATACAAAGAGCCCATATTTGGATAAGTCTCATTGTTAACCACTCTTAAGACTCTATATATGGGTTCTAGAATACACAACACCGATTGTACTTTATCCCAAAAGGAAGCCATCATAACGATCCTCTTCACTCTCTTCCCTAGTGTGTTCATATCTTGAATTGTGCCACACATCAATGTTGAATGCTGTACTGAGTGCTTTCTTGGCATTACATAAACTATCTAGTGCAATATAATTAGCGGCAAATCAAGTCTTGCCTGGACATACAATCTCCCTCCTATAATTAGATGACTCATGAAAAAGTGCTTTCACTAAACTGTGGTTGCAGATGAATTTGGTAATTTGTTGACCCTTCTCTATCATATTACGAACGCTTGGTCGTTGACCAATATCTTCCAAGATGGGATCAATACAGTGCGTTGCACAAGTAGTTCAATACAAAGACATCTTTTTCTCTAGAGTATTCCCAGCCTTCTTAAATGCAGATCCATTATCTGTGATAATTTGTACCACATGAAGACTTGATTCGAGAGCTTCAATCTGCTTCTCAATAATTTCTTGAATATTAGCTGCGTCCTTAATATGCTTAGATGCATCCACAACTTACAGAACATCGTAGTACCTTTGTAATACAACATGAAGTTGATGATACTGAGCTTTGTGGGGTTAGTCCACCCACAACACATCACAGACAACCCATATGTTTCCCATGTATGAGTCGTAGATTTCATCCAGTCCTTCATTTCTTGGTTCTCAAATATCAAGATATGTTCCCCCAATTTGGTACACTGAAGGAGGTAGGACACCTTCTCCTTCCATTTGTGTAACATGGATCATATTCTTGAAAGGTATAGTATCTGCCAAGTGTAGAGGACGACACCATAAATAAAGAATCTAGAGACATGGGTTCCAAGATTCTTTACACTGTCTCTACCCTTGTACATATTAGTCATCTTTTTCTGCAACCCAGTAGCCTGTTCATACAACTTTGTCTACGATCCCCCTATAGATGATGTATGGCTCAAGAACTTCTTCAGTCCTTCCTTATTTCTCTCTCCTTCATCCAACCCTCCTTGCCTGCTTTCCCCACCAGTTCTCTTGTAAAACTATGAAAAATAAGTCTACCTCTCTCGAAACTAATCAACTCCTCTCTAGTCCATTGTTTTGCCCTACTAGCCTCCATAGCTTGCCTTATTTGCTCTGTCTCATCTCCACCCTCATCCTCACACTTATTAACATCATAACCACCCAATTTGGCTGCAATCTCCTTTTCCTTCTGCTTTCGAACTCTTCTAGTAGTAGTAATCGACTGAATAGCCTCCCTCATAAGTGCTCTAACCTCTTTAGGCACCTTAGGACAATTTCTGACATTAGGACTACTCCAAGCTAAGTGTTGCTTCAGTCTTGTGATCCCCTCCGACTTCATAACTTGCTTGCAGTAGTTGCATTCAGCTCTAAATGGGTTGCCTGGAACTAGTTTCCCATGTTCCCATGCAAGATCATTAGGCTTGGTCTTGGTTTTACTCCCGTACCACTCCTATCTGTTGACATCTTCAAATCTCAACCTGAAACATATCAAATCAAAACAAATTGATTTTTTCTTTTACATCTATACAACACAACATTAACATTTTTAAGACTTGAACACTTTTGAATATGTAAATCTTCACACTGTATGCATCCAACAAGGTCTAAAAAGGACTCTACATATTCAAAATGTTTCAAGAAACGTATTTATAAATTTTAATTTTTTTTATTTTTCACAATTATTTCAAAAATAATTATTTAAAAATATGTGATAAACAAAAAACTATTACACATATTTTTCTGGTTATATTTATAATGCTATGATACTACCTGTGAATTAACATAGAATATGTAAATTTAATATTTATTTATTTAATAAATATTTTTATTTTATTTTTTTAAAATATTTTTTGCTGGAAATCACTTGATTCAATAGATCTAACATCTAAGCTGTGTTTTCATACATAAAAAATAATTATTTTAGGATAAATCAAACGATTTGGGAATTTTTCCAAAATCTCGTGTTCTTCCCCAATCCGCCCAAATTTGACAGATTTTGTGCAAATCTTGTTAAATCAACACTTTAATGTATAAAATATTGCAAATATATGATTTCGAACAAAAAAAATAACAAAAAAGTAGAAAATCAAATTTTCATACTTTCACAGTGTTGAGACATTTGGATAGAAAAACTGGATTTAGATCTTCAAAATGCAGTTTTTTGGACACTTAATTACAATAGAGGTTTTCGATTTTGCTCGTATATGATGGGAATGAGTGTTTAGAGGAGAGAAAATGAGGTTTGGGTGAGTTTTTTGGGTTCACAGCGTCTGGATGGGGAGTTTGAAGCGCTGAATCGATAACATCGCATACACTGGTCGATATTATTGATAAAAGCATGCAATTTATCACCAATTTATCGATATATGTATGATAATATCGATATTATCGACAATTTATCGATAAATATGTGAAAACCTCGATAATTTCTTTTTAATGGGAGTTTTTTTTTATCGTTAGACCTTAAGAATGATATTATCGATGATATTATCGTCAATAATATCGATAATCAATTCATTGCACTCAAGCGCGCGCCTTGCTAGTGTGTCTCGCGGCTAGGCCCCAAGGGCCCTTTGCACCTTGACGCGCCTTACGCCTTTAACAACTATGATGAAAACCATGAATTTGTTATAGATATGTTTTATACTAATTAAGAATTTAGTGTAGAATCTTATGCTATTAGTTTCCATCCTTAGATCTGGTACTACAGTTAGAGTAGTCTTAGGTGTGTTTGGTAAGAGCCTGAGAGGGGAAAGGGGTGGAGAAATTTTCTGCCATTTTCACCCCCTTTTCACATAACACTTTAACTACCTAATAGTCCTACTTTTTTCTAGTTATTACCTTTATTTGCATTGTTATCCCTATTTTTTTAATACAAAAATATACTGAATTTATCTTTATTTATTTCATTTTTAATAATTACCCCGTCACAAAACATCATTGCCTAACTTTTCCTTGAATTTTTCAGTTTTTTCCTCACCTTTTCTACGTCTTTTCCCTCTTGCCAAATTGACCCTAATAGTCTTAATTTGAGGTAATTTTTTGCACACTGGGAGAATGACGAAGAATGCAACGAGATTGATGCATATGTTAGGGTTTATTTATTTTTAAGGATTTTTTTATTTGAGATTTTGGATATTTAATTCATTAATTTGCTATTTTATGTAAATTTTAAGTGGTAAATATAAATTAGCTTGATAGACTTAGATTAGATCTTTTATTATTTTATTTAGAATTTCTATTTATTTGTGGTTAAAAGAGTTTTTTCCCCTTTTTTTCTTTTAAAATGTGTATCAGTTTTTTTAAATAAGTTAGCATGATGCGTCAGGGTTTTTCATTAGTTAATAATGAATTGAGAATACAATAACTGTTTTGTGATCTTAAGATTTCTGTTCGTGCATAATTAAATTAGTGTTTTGTTAGTGTATCAGTTTTTTTTTAATTTATAAATAAGGTAGCATGCATTAGGATTTTTCATTAGTTGACAAATTGAGAATGCAACAAAATTTTTTTGGTCTTCTATTCTCTTCCGTTAATTTCATATACTTTCCCTGATCTTTTATTCCTGTTTCCCATTGAGAAGATCCTTTTCTTTGAAATTCTTTCCTTTCTCCTTCTCAAGTCTTTACTGAATTCTTTCCTTATTCTATTTTAATCTCTGATTTCTTTTATTCTTTCCGCTATTGAGAGGGTTTACTTCTTTCTTCCAAAGTCTACCCCTCTTCATTCGAACGATGATATTTTGTTCCACAGCACTCCTTTTTTCATGGCAGTAGCAGATTTTGTCCAAGGATACTGAATCTGGTTGTATAACCAGAGATCAGCTTACTTAGGTATTGGAAAAGTCAATGTTGCGGTTGACTTGTGGATGCAAGAGACGGCTTGAATGGTCTGCCGATGTTTGCAGTCTGTGTGCATAAATTCTTCCATGAGTCATTTTCTGGTGAGATAAAACACTGCAGGTGTCATGACTGGTTGCAGTGGTGATTGCGATAGCAAGTTCTATGGTTCTTAGGGTGCAGGAAATGAAGAAGGCAATGATGGTGACTGTTTGTGATGGTTGGAGGTTTTGGCCTTCCTCTGCTTTGGTGGGTTTCTTCACACTTGGACCATTTATTAGGGGACTTTGACCTTATCTGGGTTTACTAACATGGTCAGCTGAGTGTAAGCCTCGGACTGCTTCTCTGATGATGTTAATCAGTGATGGATCGTGGCAGCAAGGAGATGGCAATGATGGTGGGAAGGTTGAATTGTAAACACTAGGTGAACTACAGATTTGTGGTTGGGCTGGTGGGCTTAAAATAATTTGGGCATATGGTGGTTTGTGCATGTGGACAAAAATGCAGATACAAAAACCAGCGATGTATGGTGGATGATGAATTGTACTGCAGAAGATCAGCAGATAGTGAAGGATGGTTTTGTGCACTATGGAAGATGGAATACCCTGCTTTCTGCTCTGATTGAGATTTAGGCTTCAGTTCTATTAAAGTTAAATGTAAAATAGGAGCTTTGATATAGAATAAGGAGAAGACTTTGGTAGAAAGAGATAAACCCACTTAATAGGGAAAGAAGGATAGAAGAAAGGAAGAACTTGAGAAAGAAAATAATTAGAGAGCAAGAAAAATAAAGAATTTCATCAATCAACCAATCTCTATTTAACACTAATATATGCTATACTATTTATAAAAGCTGATATACAAAATAAGACTCTAATTTAAATGTTTATGAATGGAAATTCTAAATAAAATAATAAATATAATAATTTAAACTATCTATCAAGTTGATCTATATTTTATTCACTTGATGTCTATTTTAAACCCTAAATTAGATAATCGAATGTCAAGAGTCAAATATCCATAAAATAAACTAAACTCAAATAATTACTCTTCACCTAAATAAGCATCCATCATGTTCTGCATCATGGAGATTCGCTGTGATTCTTACTATGGGTTTGTTTGCTTGCAGGCATTTTATTTACCTTGGGCTATGATGGCATTGGATGTTATATTTGGTTCGCCTCTTACGCCAGACCTTTTGGGAATCATTGCTGGACATCTATATTACTTTTTGACAGTTTTGTATCCCCTCGCTGGTGGAAGGAACAGAGTGAAAACTCCACTTTGGGTGTATCCTTTTTCTGTTTAATTTCTCCTGTTACCTTCACCAACATTTATACTCAGCATTTTAGTTTTGGTATGATATGGGAGGAAAAATGTTCTTCAGTTGCATCAGAGCGTGATGGCTCATTTTATGAAGTGGTTCCATCGTTTTCTAATAAGACTAGTATGTTTGTCTTCTTCGGGTTAGCGAATATCCCAAGAGCTCCCAGTTTCGAAGATCTGATCCTCACCATCTCTAGAAAATAGACGATAATGTATAATGCTGTTGTCTATTGAAAAAAGGCCAGATTTTCTGACTATGTTTTTTGAGTCTGGACATCTTTGGGCATCCACATCTCTGCAGGATACTCCATTATGGCAGTAGTCTGGATCACTGGATGATGACTCCATGTGTTTTTGTCAATGTCGGGCATTATAATTTCTCATAAGGTTGACTTTGCTGGTGTTGGTGGTGAATGGAGTTAATCTGGTTGGGTTTACTTATAAGTTGGGTTTGGACCATACATGATGGTTAGCGATTTGGAGTTGGGCCAGACAACAAGGTTGTTTTAAGTATCAATCTCAGGTTGAACCTGTCAGATTTTAAGGTTGATTTCAGTAAATGGGTAAATTTCAAGTTGAACTCCAACACGTCAATGGCTGTTCTTCACAAATTAAAGGATTTATATGCTAATGTCTTCTTCTACCACCATTGTCGCAATGATTCAATTACAATTACTAGATTGTGTTAGCTAAGTGAATTACACTGGGCAGGGGAAATTGGGTCAGGACAAAATTTATAGTCTATCTGGTGGAGGTTGGATGTAGATTGCTTCCGAAAACCTGAGCCATTGCCTTTTATTATTATCTTTTTTTAGTAGATTTAGCGCTTGTTCAGATTAGGTGTATAAAGGTTGGGGATCAAAGTTTTAAGTTTCTGCATCTTTTAAAAATTATCTTTATTTATAATCCAGGCTGCTAGAGTGCTTTTATGGTCAGTATTTGCTGTGTAGGAGAGAAGCGAGGGTCATGGACGATTCCATGCAACGGTTGCTTTGCTGAGACTGGAAAGAAAAGGAAGAAAAACGATAGGATAAGACCCTTTTTTTTCTTTCTAGGGAGCCTAGAACAGAATACAACTTTTGTAAGGGTTTCATTCTTTTGTTGGAAATTCCTTGACTTTCTTGTATACAGGCACAAGCTTGTGGCTAGGTGGAGGCTGGGCGACCCTCAGGTGAATGCCCCTGTCCGGCCAAATGGCTCTGCTGGTGTACCTTTCAGAGGGAGGGGTTACAGGTTGAACGGATGATGACTTCCATAACAGAGAGCGCACGCCATCTCTAACCCTTCTCTACACAATCCTTCCTTCGAGGATGCCCTATCCTTGAGAAAGGTGGTGCTGGGCCCTTAAATACTGCAATGTGCACGATTTCTGAAGCTTCTTTGAGCTGCCTTCATTATTATTTTCTCATGTCAAAGTCACTTCACAGATGCTGGGATATTGTATATATATATATATATATATATATATATATATATATATATAGAGAGAGAGAGAGAGAGAGAGAGAGAGAGAGAGAG
>JAYJMB010040184.1:14663-32641 GCA_036873735.1 Pouteria campechiana
AATATTTTAGCCATTATATTTTTTGTACTTTGGACCCGCAGTTCAGTTGGGTTTATCTCATCCAGAATTCAGATCAACATCATTAGCACTGAGAGGCTCATATTTTTTCATCAGCCCAAGTAGGAAGTTTGCATAGCATAGAAATTCAATCCAGATGGTTTGATGTGCCATATGTTTTATCAGGACATTTCTAGTAGGCCTGTCTTCAACTACTCAATGGTGAATTCAATCCAGATCAATATGATGCCCTTTTGAAACTTCAGGTTGATAGGGCAATTTATTGCTTGCCCCTATCAATTTATTGCTTAAGTTGTTATGCAAGTTTGCACGGCTGGTTTTGGGAATTCTCTTGTTGGTGGCGTCAAGCAAATGCACCAGATAGCACTTCTGTTTCAAGCATTAATTGACAAAATGAAACGATTCTGAATTTGGACCTGCGGATTGTGTTTATGCTTTACTTATCTTGCTTTGGACAATTCGAATCTTCTATTGTTTGAATTCTTGCATGAATTCACCCAAAAATTATGGAAATCCAAAGTTCACTTTCTAATTGAAGGAACAGGATGCTTGTTG
The DNA here is from genome assembly GCA_036873735.1 of Pouteria campechiana. NCBI lineage: Eukaryota > Viridiplantae > Streptophyta > Magnoliopsida > Ericales > Sapotaceae > Pouteria > Pouteria campechiana. Next base: position 15,237 of record JAYJMB010040184.1, read on the forward strand.
CTCATGCTAGAAGCACTTTTTTTGGTATGATTTTCTTTAAAACAAAGTTTCCTATGATTAATGCTTGTTTTGTTCCAATAATTCCTGGGAACTTCAAGCATGGTAAAAGTTGTAAGCTGTTCAGGTATAAAGGTACCATGATTAGGTTGATTTCTTTGTTATTTTGCTTGAATGTTCTTTAACTTGCTTATGTTGGGTTTTTCAAGTAGCTAAAATTTCCTTGCTTTCGTGACCCTGATTGAGTTTTCCTTCTACAGGTTCTCTTTATCTTCCTACAAACATCCTATTGATAGCCTTCTTTAATTATTACTATACTTTTCTACAATTGGACCCTGATGATGTGAGTGAGCAGTTGAAGCGCCAAGGAGCCTCAATACCACTCATTCGTCCTGGGAAAAGCACAGCTGCATATATTAAAACAGTAAGTCACTCTTTTAATTAGAGTGGTGGACTACTAATAATATCCTGAACATTGTTGGTGGCTCGCATTAATTCCGTTGAATGATAAGATATAATTCTCCTGCATTGCTGAAGTAGTTAACTCTTGAAGCTGGAACTGCAATGTTTACATTGGATTTTCCAGAAACAGAAATATCAAAATAGGGACTCCAAACAGAAGTCAACGAATTTTATTGTATAAATGGTATATTTTTAACCCACAATGAGAGATTGAGGCAAGGGAAGCTGAGGAAACACCAGATCACCTGAAGATTTTCTTGTTGCCATTCCAAGGAAAAAGTTAAGTGTTGGCTTCAGTGGAAATGACAAGGTGATCAGCCATTTCTTTATTTCAATTGCCTGGAAGGGACAAAAGAAACATCATGTACTTTCTTCAACAATTACTGATCTCTAGTGGACCTCTCAGTAATATAGATATAATTCTGACCATTTGTCACTGAAAAAAGAAAAAAATTATTCGTCTACTTTTCACATTCTGTGAATTGCAAGGACATTGAAGAATATCCAGAAAGGCATTTTGGGAATATATTCAATTCTAATATCCAGAAAGCCATGTCAGGAATCTATCCAATTCTATCTCCATTTGTTCTGTTTGAAGAAATGATTCCAAAGAATTGATCCATCTTTGTCTTGGTGGACTTGCAAAAAAAATAGTGAAACTACCAACCATTACCTAGCAAACTAGGGGCATGACTCAGGTTGGGTTAGGGTAGTGTGTTGGAAGAGATGCCTTTGCCAGAGGCACCTGGCAAGCTGTCCTCTTTTGCTAGTTCTTCCTGTCTTACATGCATAAACAGATGCAATTTTAACCCAAATTGTCAACCCAAAGTTTAGGGTTAGGGTTATTAGGGATAAGAGTTAGGTTTAACAATTTAAAAATAGAGTTTTTTTAGGGTTATTAGGGATAAGAGTTAGGTTTAACAATTTAAAAATAGAGTTGTTTTAGGGTTAGGGTTAACTCGAATTGGGGTCAGGTTGACTCTAACCTGGCCTGATTTGCACCCCTACTGGTAGCATTGGACTTACAACCTTATGCACTTATTGTTGCATAGATGATACTCATGATATCGTAATTGTGTGCTTAGCTAATTGGATGTGGCTTTGTTTGAACACAGGTTCTCAGTCGGATCTCTGTTCTGGGTTCAGGTTTCTTGGCTGTGCTGGCAGCTGGTCCTGCTGTGATCGAACAAATAACACACCTTACAGCATTCCGTGGATTTGCAGGCACATCCATTCTCATCCTTGTTGGGTGCGCAACTGATACAGCAAGGAAAGTTCAGGCAGAAATCATATCCCAGAAGTACAAAAACATCGAGTTCTATGACATTGATAAATATGGCCCATAAAAGGTCCGGCAGTTGGAACCCAAGTATCAGCAAGCTTTGTATTGGACTTCCTCTTGATCAGTGGCATGTGGCTTTGATTTTACTTGCTTTGTACATAATTTAACAATATTCAAGTTGCTATAATGAACCACAACAAAATTTTCTCTCTCCCATTTGCAGATCACTGCATTCGATCCATCGAGTATTAGCTGCCATTGGATGTCCCGTAAGGATTTCACTTGGGAAGTAGCATATCATGATGATAGATGTCCAGCAAGAACATAGTTGACTTTCCCATGAAAAAGTAAAAAGCATCTATTCACAAAATGCATGCATAATTGGTTCAGTCTCTTTAATTCAACGCATATATAGTACCAGGGATTTTGCAAATGAATATAACCATTTTGCATTTTTTCTGTTGTTTTTCTATAGGCTTTCATTTTTAGCTTCTGAGACTAGAAAGCATCGGTAGCCGAGTTCCTGGTAACAGGGAAATACTTTTTTTTTTTTACGCTGTGCCGTGCCACGCCTTTGCCATTGAACTTACAGTTCTTGGACTGTTTCAATTCCTCACTGTCCGGTTTCTCTTGCCTTTTGAATGATTACTGTTATTTCTGTTTTAACCTAACTGTCACCTTTTCCTAACGAGACCAATTTTGTAAAAACCAATGGCAATCCCTTTGCATTCTGGGACACGGCCATCCTTTGGAGTGTTCTCTTTAGTAGTTGTCAGCGTCTTCAGCAGAGATTAAGTCAGGCTCTTCCGGCTTCCGTAACTTATGCATATCCATGGCCATGATCTTCAGAGTATCTTCCATCACGTTCATGGAGAATCTTGACATCGACAGAGTGGGATCTTCCAGCTCGTAGGCATTTCCCTGCAACACAGTTGTGTCTCCCACTTCCTCATCCAGTGGGAAGTAGAATGTCTCATGCAGGTTCAGTTCCCTGGCCATCTGCCTTTTCTTGAACCGTAGCCATGCAGCCTGTATGAAGCAAGCAGCCCACGTCCGCCAATGGTGGGAGTAGTACCGGAATGTGTGCTGAAGCTTTTTGCTGTGCAGACGCCTGAATTGATTAGCTACGTACTTGAGATCTTCTGCCTGCAGTGCAAACGCCTCCACTTCAACAATGGCTCTCACTGTCCTAGTTGAAGAAGGCAAGTTGGATGTTCTTGGCAGCAATGCCCATGAAAGCAGCTCCTCACCACAGAAATCACCAGGACGGAGAGTTGTAGAGTTAAAGAAGCCACTTCGCCCCCCATTGGTAGTAGAACTCTCCAATCGCCCTCTGATGATGAAGAGCATTTCGGTTACTGGGTCCCCCTCACGGACAATGCAGGTGCCTTCGGTGCTTAAAGATGACACCAAACGTTCGCAAATGGCATCCAGAAGCAGATCATCCATATGTGAGAAGAAAGGAACCTGAAAATATTAGATGTGCTGCAAAATCAAATGGCGATTTAAGTCTAATAAACGGAAAACAATGCAGGGTGTGTTTTCACCACATTTCATCGAACACCAACATCAGAACGATGGAAAACAAAAGGCGAAAATGTGATTCGTCCGAACATGGTTTCCTAAAATTTCTCTTTGAGTTCATGGAGTGCTTACCCGTCGAACAAGATCCAAACAAATGTGGCGTTGAATATCTCGACGGAGATCAGTGGGTAAGGCTTGGAAAATAGATCTTTCATCCACACCTCGTGTCGTAAGCCATTTGTACTGAACAAAGCGGCGGACGCGCTCCCGCAGAATTTGAGGAAGTTGGCGATATCTCATCCACTCTTCAGTGTCTCTTCGCTTGAGCCTCCACTCTTCAAGCCTCATGGTGATAGATTGCAAGTAGGTCTACAAAAACAAGGAACAAAGGTGGAACGACGCGTATCCTTCAAACCATGGCTCACCTTCTCAGCACTTAGAAATTTACTTCTCCAAGTAGTTATTGCTTTGGGGAGATAGGAAAATAGTGCTGACATGCAATGCTTGTTGATTCGAAGATGAATGTCTTCTCTCAACAATGACGCATGAAAAGCAGCACTAAGATTAAATGTTCGTAATACTTTTACATGTGGTATCAACTTGAATTAAAATCTCCAGTCTGGTTTGAAACAGCTAACTAGATAGCAGTCTCGTCTAGTCATTCTTACTGTTTAAAACTGTTAAACTTCACTGATGTTGGTACACAACAATGGTAAAGACCGGGCATCTTTGGTCGAGAGAGGATAAAATTATACAAGAGCTAAAACAGTAGTAAAAGAGCAATGGAATAAGTCAAATGGAGTGGTTCCCAATGGATGACGTCCGTTATGCACTGTTGAGATTGTAATTACAAGGAAGCCAAGATACACACCTGCATGTTTCCAATCAGATGGGCAAACAAAACGAGCCCAAAGATGGCGATGCATATGGCGAATAGGGTCTCTCCAACAAATGTGCTAGTTTGCAAGTTCTGCCCATGGGAACTGCAAGGAGATAAATTGATAAATAGATAAAAATTTGAAGATCAAAAGACTGAATCAACAATACGAAGGTGTTTTTGGATGTTCAATGCAATAGGACCCTAAGAATTCCATTCAGTATATGATAGGACGAGCTCCACTCTATTCCATGTAGAATGGAGGATTGGACTGTCATTTGGAGTTCCAAGTTGAATCGATTGAAACAGTTTTCATGGGTCTTCTTGTAATTTCATAACAAAGTTTCACCCAATTTGGTTTTAGTCCTGCTGCTGTGGTTTGAAAGAACTGCAAGTCATTCATTTGAGAATCCTAACGCGCCCACTAGAACGAGCCGCCTAGGCGATGAATAAAAGCAAAGTAGAAAGCGAGTGACAGACATGATGAACTTGATTAAAATTCCACCTTAAGTTCTGCAAACCCCACCACAGACTAAAGAAGTACTTCTCAAAGAAGCTTGAGGAGATGATGCTGCTAGTCAATGCATCAGCAAATATTCCAAATCTGAAGCCCATCTCATTACTAGGATCGCAGTGTCCAAAAACTTGAGTATTGTTCAGCCAATTCTCGTAATTCAGACGCGTCGGACTGTCACAATCGAAATAATGGTAGTTGCATTTCACTCCATTTGGAAACCCAGTTTCCTTTCCACACTCCGATTTCCAGCATGCTGTCAGTCGTTCAATAGATAGCAGATACCATGATGCACCCAAGACCTGCACTCAGAAAAATTCAAGCAAACTTATGAATGGAGTAGCCGAATCAATTCCGCTTGAGTAGTTTACAGAATTGAAAGGAAAAGAAAGACTACGTACATGGCTAGCTAACATGTAAAGCACCAGATTATAGACAGCTCCTGCCCAAGCTGTCTTCGTGACAACACCTGTAGCTTTAATTATTTGAGAAAATAATGGGAAAATCATATATAATCTTGGAAAATATTGGAAAATAACGACCAGAGAAAGGATGTCATTGGTATTAGCAGGATCAAATGATTCTCTGAGCACTGGTATAACAATCCAGATGACAATCTGCGCAAATTTCTTGGGCGTTAGTCAGTTAACATCATTTTTTGTGAAAGAGAAACAATCATCCAATAGTGTATACGAAAAAATGAAATGCTTTCAGTATTGTGATCATCCCCACCCCAATCAAGCTTCCAAACGCAACCTATTGATAATATAAACTTGCAATTGTTGTTCTGGAATAAATACCAAGACCTTACCTGTGGAAGAGGTAGCATCGCAGATACGTTTATGAAGAAATCTGACCGCAAGTATCTCATAGCGATCTTCTTACTGTCGGCAACAATCTCTCCTTTCCCAAACACTAGTGAGCTTGGGGAGACATATGCCAAGTGGAATTTCAAGACAGTGTTTAGAAGATAGAATAAATCAGCAACTGTCCTGAAACATGTTACTGCGATGCTCAACTTTAAGTCCATCTTCAAACATCTTGAACCAGTAATCTTAGGCAAGTAGAAATGTAAGGGATCGATGAAAAGTGCAACCAACGATGACATAAGAAAAGCTCGATTCCATTTAAGAACTAGATTGCTCCTAGGATCAAGAATCCACTTCTTTAACGGCTTGTAGTCGTCTGAAATGGTCATGGGCTTTCCCAGCCTTGATGAACTGAGGATCCTCCCAGTGGTATCAGGTCTCAGCAAAGGAGAGGGAATTTCATATATATTCAATGGCTTTTCCACAAGCCGCGCATCATCAGTTTTGTGCAAACGTGTGCCTTGCTTTCCATCCGGATACAACCTAAAGGGCCAATTAAAAACAGAATCTAACGTCAGGAATTTGAATTCAAACAAGACCCAGAATCCAATTAGAAAGAAACCCGCATGCTTTCTCCGCAAGAATGGTTGAAATGGATTCCCTTTCATCAACAGAGTAATAGATTTGAGCATCGACTTAAGAAGCAGTAACAAAAAACTGCAATTGTAGGCAATCCAGCCATTTTGAAGTGGATAGAATCCTTCAGCACCCTTATTGTTACCTAGAACCAAGAAGTGTTATACAACCTCGCTGTTGTCTTCTTTCACTTGAATGGAGAGGATTGGAGTTGCTGCTCCGTTGAGCAATTTGGCTGTTTTTACCATGCCAAATTAACTAGTAGAATTCGACTTGATAATGCATCCAAACATGACCTTAGTGTAGATTCAAATTCAAGATTTTCAGTTGACTTGTTTTTCAAACAGCTCAATTCAGGAAAGATCCAGGATTATAATTCATCTGTTCCTATAAACATATTTTTATCTGAGAAGTATGAGTAGTCTCCTTATGAGCTTCTCCTCCAGAATTTCTACAGTGAAAGGAAATTCCTAGTATGAACTATGTAGTAGTCTGGAGAAACATTAAATTTCACAGTTAAAAATGAATCAAACTTAAAACAGACCCATGTTTGAGAATTTGCGTTGGACGTGATTATTTCAACGAAAAGAGAAGATAAAGTCGCGCTATTATTACCTTAAGAGTTTTACTTGCTTGGTTTCCATGGCAAGCGATAAAAATCAGAAGCATGAAAGTTGTAAGCGGATATTCATTCAGAAATGATTCTGTTTTCGACAGAACAATGTCTGGGAAAATGGGATTCTACTTTAACCAATTCTGCGTGGAATTCAAGCTCTGTTCTTTTGTATCTGGCTTGGGGACAACATTGTTGGAAGATAACAGGCGCTACGCGTTAGTTCCAGTGTCTCATGCGCTAGAGACGTAGGTAGTTGACGTGAATCCTGGGGACGGCTGTCTTTTGTGAGAGTAGTTCTTCTGTGCTCTCTCATATTTCCCCCACGTTGTAGAAATAGCAGTGATGTTGATTAAAGACCCATAAAGCCATTTGAATACTGCAGCAACATAAATACTGTTGCCCCCGCAATTCTTAAGTTATGTAAGTTTCATATATTTTCTGATAACTTATAAATATTATACAGTCCAAGACAGCTTATGACATTTTAAATAGCATTCATTTTTTGGTACGAACGTGTATAAATATTCACTTCTTCCCGGTACAGAATGCGTATATAGCAAGCTGTAGAAAGTGAGCCGGCCATTGTGTCTTTTTAGATTGGACGCAGTCAAAGGACAGTTGAACATTTCGGTAGTCAATATTAACTCATGCAATTGACCCGCATTGAAGTGGAGATACATAGCAGCCGGCCAAGGTTGGGTGGAGACCATCATCATGTTTGCGGAGGATCCACTTTCGAGATTCTGCAACATTTAATCGGTGCACGTATTTTCCTTGCGTCTAACCCAACAGGCGTTCGACAAACAGTTCATCTAAATTACAAACTTAGATGGGTCATAAATAACTAAATAAGTGGTATTAACAAGAGTGATATCTTAAATTTAACTTGGGTTGGGTTAACCCAAACTCGCCCAAACGCAACCCAACATTTTAAAGGGTTTGGGTTGACGGCAACCTAACTCAAAACCTACCAAAATTGCATATTATATACATTTTTTGTTTCTCATAATTCATATTATATTGTTCCTTCTTTTTAAAATTTCTTCTATGAAATATAAATGACTTACCAATCTCATATCATTCTCATAATTTCTATCTTTATTGTTAATAGAAGTGTATTTTCTTTTAGTTGATCTTATCTCTCTAGTTTTATCCTCATTTCTATGTCCTTTTTGAAAATCACTTTAAACCTAATTAAGTGTTATTTGAACTTGAATTTTATTTAGCTAGTTGATAAACTTATTATCTTATTTGAATTTGAAACTTTTGTTTAATAATGGATATATGAACTTTAAATATATGATGGATTAATTTTATTTGAATGTTATTTAATGTCAAAAATGAATAATAATTTTTTTTACTTATTCATGTAATCTAAATTCAACTCAAATCCGACTTACTGAATTGAGTTAAGGTTGAGGTTTTAAAATTAGAATTGAATGAGGGTTAAAGTTTTAGATCTCAGGTTAGGGTTGATCCCAATCCTAGATAACACGAGTTTCACCCCTAATTGTACTCCCCACGTTTGACAATATTACATGAGATTTTTAATAATTTTTGTATCTGCACCCAATTTTAGTATGGCTTCAGATCTTTCCCAAGAGCCCAACTGGTGGAATTGAAATAAAATTTAGTTGCATATGAGTTCCCGATGTTAATAAACAACGTGAGAACCTGGTAGAATGGAAATGAATTTTAGAGAGAATTTTTTATTCATTTTGGTTGTAAAAGGCTAAACTAGTCAGAAATGATTCCATGGTATATGGACCCAAGATGATATGTAGCCTAATCTAATCAATTTTGTATGCTAATGGCCTCAGATGGTTTTAAAAAGTTCATCTCATTTTGTAGATTGAAATAAATATAACAATTATAAATATAACCCCACCAAAATTCTCTATTTTTGATAAAAAAATTTATCTTAATTATAGCAATACCAAACATGAAGAACGAAATGAATTTAGCCAACATTTTATTGTAAGCTCAAATAAAAACCATTTGCATGAAAACTCACATGATAACACTATCTTGAAATCAGGTCTTCAGCACCACCCATGTCAAAACTACATTCGTCCAAAAGGGGGCCGTTATCATTTTAATTCATTTCACCGTTTTTGCTGTTGAAACGAACCTTTTGCTATTGCCAGAGCAACTAAAAATGTGTTTTACGAGAGATCCAATCCAGATAACAATTAACATAAATTAGCCTTGAAAGCATACTCCCCTTCCTATTCAAGACCAACATAAGATTTTTCAGAACTAGCGTTTGCTTTACTTCACCAGACAATTAGCGTTTCAAAATATCTGCCGAAGCAAAGCACAATAAAAAAAAAATACCGTATTTAGTAATTTAATAATAATAGTAATAGTAATAGTTGTGTTAAAAAAAACTAGAAAATTAGCTATACTTCCAAGTCAATCTCTAATTGATTACGAAGATGTTTTGTAATACCCTTTTACAATATGCAAAGGAAAACATGCAGAGGAAGCACATCGACACCTTACAAAATGTAAACAGCCAAAACAAAATCTCTCTATGTAATACGAGAAGAAGACCAACCACAGGACCCCGATAACTTCCACCTCATGACTAGGACGTAATTTCAAACCACTTGTACCCACAGGGACGGCGAATACCAGACTGCAGGCAGTGTTAGCAGAGTATTGATGAGGTTCCATGAATTGACAATTTCGTACTTTCCCATGGCGAGCGACCGCCGAGCTGATTATCACACCGGCCACCCATTGCACGGGGGCGAAGGTGCCATAGCTTTCAACAGATTCTCCCTTGCTAAGATGTATCTTTTCCACTTATTCAATCAGTTTCAATTAATGATATCCTAGTAAAATTATTTCAAAAAACACGAGGATAAAAAAGAGGAGAAGACAAAGCATTTGAAAGGTGGCAGCCATAATAGCCATTTGCGGACAGACAATTATTAAAACAAGGAAATAGGCATTATTACATAATAATGAATTCCTTATTTTTGGTACTCCAATTGCAATATATCCTAACATGGCCAAAGAAAGTGGAACTTTTACTCCAGAGATGGTAGTAAAAATAAGCTTTGCAAAAATAGCTTTCGACTGTAGCAAATTAAAAAAAAAAAAAAAAGGGAAAACAGTTGAGTAAAACTGGCCACTAGAAAATTTTCTTCCAACTCGATTTATTTTCCTTTTTATTCTATTAAAAGCTTAATCTACGACATTCTACAAATTCCACACATTTTACAAAAAAATTGGCCAGCAGAAAAGGTTAAGAAAAAGCTGAAGGGAGAAAAAATCCTCTTTTTAATCATGTCGCAAATAAGTTTGATAAGAAAACAAGGGATTTCCAAAACAGAGACCCAAATAATTGCCCTGAGGCCATGCTGGGTTGCCGCTTACTCATATTGGTTAATTATCTCAAAGGAATTATAAGTGATCATTCTTTCAATAAATTACAGCTCTGAAGATCACTTCAAACATTTCCAACGCCAATACTATTACCAATACTGTCAGCGGGATCCCATTTTAAGCAGCAACCATAATGAGCCTCAAGTTTTATTCTTATTTTGAAAAAGAAAAAATAGAAATACCAGCCCATTTAGAAGTTTCCATGAGGAGGTGCCTTCGCAGCTGGAGTGATTCGAGCAGTGGGAGCATATAAGCAAGAAACACTTGTTTGAAGGCGACCACAAGAGGGATGAGCGAATGGACGAAACCACGAGGTGTCCTTGCAGCCAAGGGAAGTCAAAGCCAGCCATGTGACTAATGGAGTAGTGGGGCCATGTTCAACCAAGGCTAATCATCTGAAGATGAGGAGCATGGGTGGGGCGAGCAGAGTTACGAAACCACGAAGTGGGAGTAGATGCACAAAGGAATTGTTCATATCATATTGAAGCAGCAAAGTTCTCTACGGAGTCGTTTAAGCAGAACCACGCCTCGTCAAACACAAAAAAAAAGGTACACATCTCAGTAAATATATTAACTTCAATAACACATTTTTCTCAAACCCCCCTACATAAAAAGAAAAGTGCAGTTTATAATGTATTGATAGAACAGAAAATCAGACAACAAAAGTCAGGAAAGGAACTTATCCAGATCTGAGTAGCTGAGGCTGTAGGTGATGCAACATAAAACACACTGTTCCAAGGAAGTCCCCTGTGTAACTGGACCTGGATTTCTAAATGCATGCTAAACCCCCCCTTTAAAGACCAGTTTTTCCAGCTGATTCAGCTACGGCTCCGGCGTCGATCTCTAGCACCAGCAGTTCTGCACAGAGAAGCCAGATGACTTTAGCATTTCCATCAATAGCATATAAAAAGAAAAAATACTGGCACTAATCCATCTTATTCGAGGCACACTTCATTTTATTTTAGCAAATAGTTCAGGTCAGGACCAAAAGTCTTCCAGGAGTAATACCACATTCAGTTTCTGCAGCATGAATCTCCAATCATGCATAAATTTCACTCACTAGTTAACAGGACAAGCCTTTTACGGCTGGCATACAACAGAATGTCAAGAATACAATGACTCACATGTCTGATGAGGAGAAACCTAGCCTCCCATCTTACTGCAAGAGCAAGCAATCAAACAGATAGGTATCTCAAACCTCCTGCTGCTTGTGAGTAGCCAATTCTGGCCAAGTACTATTTAGCATCATCAGGCCTCAATGGACGACCGCTAATTGAGGCTAACTACAGGTGTATCTCAAATGTGCTCCAACTTGTGGAAAACGAGACAAGAAAGATTGCTAATTCAGGCCAAGTGCTGCTTTACATGTTCAGCCTCAAGGAAACCTACTGATACACATCTTACCCATTTGAATATGGTGAAACCTCACGTCCACGGTGATATGGTGGTGACCTGCTATAGCTGCGACCACGAGGAGGTGACACACTGCGACGTCTTGGAGAACGATCACGTGGACTGTAGCTCCTGCTGAAAGCCACCAAGTATCACGATGTGGCAATACAAAAACAGAAAGAAGAATGAGATGACAAACAATTCTGAATCACTGATTTCTCCCCTAACTATACCAAGATACCTCTCCACTTCAGCATTCATAATAGAAATCTCAAAACAACAACCCATATCATCCATCCATGCATAACTCTCAAGGGTTGAAGGTTGCAAAATAGTAGTTGTTTTACAAATAAAGACTTCAATAACAGCTTAGTTAAGCATGGCTGGAATGACAAAGTAGCAATTATTAACAGAAAATGGAAATCAACAGCAACAGAAAACTGGCAACCTTACAGCAGCAACACAACACACAATTGATTCTACAATGCATGACCTTGAAGTGCAAAGACTTTTGTAAGCTGCCTTTTATATTTAGAAATGGCTCAACTCTTACCTTCGACCATAGCTTGGGCTCCTGCGATATCTAGGAGGGGTGCGGCTACGGCGTCTTCCACTGCCCAGCCCTCCAGAGCCAATTCGTAGGCGGCATTCACGAGCAAAATGGCCAGGCTCACCACACTCATAACATTTCATATCAGAGCCACTGCTTGAACGGTCACGACCTCCACGGCCACCTCTGCCACCGCCACCACCCTTAGAGTTGTGAGAAAGCTCCACTCTCCATCCATTTTTACCTATTACATCAGAAAGATGCATGACATTCTCAATAAAAGATTAAACAGGGACATAGTAGAAATGTATCAATGTCAATATTTTCAGAGAGAGGGAGAGAGAGCTTCTCCAAAGTTCTATGCAAATTGCAACCTGGAAATTGGTTGCGTCCATTGATCCTCCACGATTTTTCATAATTCAAATATAAGCATGTCTAGAAGTGATGTAGTTGACCCCACATGTGAGAAGCATCTTATGATGGTGATGATGATGTATAAGCATGTCTAGAAGTGGTTATGCCAAACTAGCTCATTTAAAACAACCATGTTAGAACATGAGCTATATCACAATCACAGACACCATTTTTTTCATGGTATTCAGCAAGGTTTTCACAGTCACCATATGCCCATTACTTCTTCGGTAAACCTTTTTATAGGTGAAGGAATAGTAAAGCATCTGTTATTACATGTCATGTACAATAAGTGAAAGCATGGTTTTAATATTCAGTATCTGCCATATCATATCCATATTGGCCCCCCTACACACTATAGGAGCCAGTTTCGGTTGGGTTGAAAAAAAAATAGGCATATCGACCAGATATGGGGGTGTATCAGTCAATACGGCCCCACTATTGACAGAGTGAATTGGCCTTCTTGGGAGAAAAAATCCAATTTTTTCCTTTTCAGCTCCATTTTCATAACTTTCACATATAATTTTGAAACCAGTAGAGTAGAACAAAAAAATAACAAGCTTTTTGAAAATTTAGGAGGGATTTTCAAATATTCATCCAAGTTTTGGGAATGAAAAAATAGGAATTTAAATTAAAAAGAATTCTCATTTATGTTAGATGATTTTATGGTGTCTTTTCCATGTTTTAATATTTTCAAAAATGCATATCATTTTAGATTATTTTCTAATTTTAAAATTCGAAAATTAAAAAAAAAACAATGGTATCTTTCATTTTTAAAATTTTACAAATGTAGGCATTATTTCCACCTATAATGTATTTGATTACAAATGTGACAAACTATATTTTCAATTGAACTTGAATATCTAAATAAAGCAATAATTATTTTATTTATTGTTTAGTGCATAGCTTCTAAACTATGTTTAAAGTAACACCATTCACTTATCCAAAAAAAAATCAACGTAAACTTCAATAACTAGCACAAGTTAAATTGATAGACAACACAATTATTCTTTAAAAAAAAAAAGACCAATACAACATTTATATATGCAAAACAACAAAATATGTAACATATATACATTCTTATATTTATAAATTTTTTCCTTTTTTCTAAATATCTTTTCATAATTTTTTGGTCCAAAAAGAATATGCCATCCAATATGAGTTGATATGGTTCCAATACCTATATGGTTTTTCGAGCAGCTGATGCAAAGTCTGATATAGATATTTAGAACCATGAGTGAGTGCGAAACTGTAAAAGACAGCTCTCTCGACTCATAAGTCATAAAGACTGCATGAGACAAATCCAAATGGATAAAAGTACCATCCACTAGTGCATAAGATAACTATATCAAAAAAGGAGAGGGGGAAAAGGAAAACCTCTAGCTTCCTTCTCAAAATACACTTAGTCTCAATTTTCTTAGCATTATGCAAAAGGTGCCAACTAGTTGGACAAATTAAATGCGCATTACAACAATATTCAAGATCAACAGTTTGTAGTAAGGGCCCATCAATTAAGCGGTGCACTAAATAAGCCAGAAAGTAAATCAAAACAAGAGCATGCAGAAGCAAAGGCATCAGACCAGAGAACATGCAAATAGGCAGCAACATGCAAAAAACTACATCCTTGTACTGAATTGAGGGTACAATGATTATGCTGAGCACATGATAGTTACTCATATCAGCAGTCTAAAAACTGCGATCATTAATCCCTTTCACGTTCTGGACATGCAAGGCAGGGAAACCTTCAGCAAATACAAAAGACTGGTGAACTGATCCCCACCCAAAAATGATGAGAAAACATGAAAGATATAACAACGAAAGTCTCCCACATTTATGAGTTTATGAGCAATCAGATGCATAGGCACCATCAACATAGAAAGCTAAATATGAGAAACTAATCAATTATAACAAAAAATCAATTCTTCAGCAACTTTGCCTGACTGAAATTCGAATAGAAGGTAAAGAAGCAAGGATATACTTGAGTAACCAACATACCATCCAATTCACGGATTGCATCTAGAGCGTCCCTCCGGTCATCAAAGTCAATGAAAGCATATCCTGGAGGTTTCCTTGCAACCCATATACTGTCACAAGCATCAACAACTTGATAAATAATTAGATAGAAATGAAGAAGATGCAACAATGACAATGAAACCTGAGCAGTGATGGCAGTCAATGAGGAAAATGCAGCAAATTATGTGTTTCAATATCTCTTCTAGTGAAAATCCTTACTTTCATACTGCTAGAAAAAAGAGTATGTTAAAAAAACAAAACTGTAGAGGACAAAAAAATGACATAATATAATGCAATGCAGAGATGAGTATAACAATAATGCAGCTTCGTGCAGACACCCAACAAAGCTTCCAAGCAGTATCAACATAGCCAACATGTGATTTTTGAGAACCAACCCATCCTTTGTTTTGGATCTTACCTTCGCAAAACTCCATAAACACGAAATTCATCTTCAAGCTCCCGTTCAGTTACCCGAGGATCCAAATTCCCAACATATACACGAGACATGGCTGATAAAAACACAAAAGAAATGAAACACGTGGATTAGCAGAAATACTTGGCAGTCACTTGAAACATCCTGATTTGCAATATAAAATAAACATATAGAATAGCAATGAAAAATCATACAAAGCAACAAATTACCATGGTAAATAAAGGTAAAATAAGTTTTAAAAAAATCTGTGTATGGTACAAAGAACATGATAAGATCAAGATAAAAGGGTTCAAAAACTTTTTCCCCCCTTCTGCAGCAACACAACTGCAGTATTTGCCAACAGATGGGTCATGCAAGTTGATAGCCACTTCAATTGTCACGGTTCTTCCAGAAAACTAATAAAACTAAAACATAGCAGATATGACAGGCAACAGCTGACAGGCAAGTTCTAACATTGACTCAAGAGAATAATGGCCAAAAAGTTGATCGACAGAAAAACCAACCTGTTCTTAGGCACTCTCACATTCATTGTAACTTCTACTGATTAATAAAAATACTTTCTGGCAGTTTGGACTGCCTTTCCATACATAGAATGGGCCTGACTACCCAGCAAAGAATCCCATGAATGTCAGCAAATCATCAACGCCTATCAGAACCCATGCAACTTCAACACATCCATGTGCATTATTATCACTTCAACAAGTAATTCTAGAGGAAAACCGCTTTTTTTTATTGAAAACCTCGAGGCAGGTATGAAAGGAACCAATTTTTTGCAACATCCAAAGAGCACTAGACTCTTCACAAATTTGTGAAACATATGAAGCGCTCGGGCGAGTAGTTAAGCTTTCAAGTAACTAGCTGAATTCTATTTCACAATTTCTGTGCGAATCTGCAACTACATTGTTTACAATTCATCGCATAACAAAACATGTGAAACCACACACAAGATAGTTCATGCAGAAGACAAGACACTAACATGGACTTCGATTATCACAAAGCCAAAAAACTCGAGTAGGGTAGGAGATAAACAAAGAACCATTTTTAGCTGCATGGATTGTGCTCTAAAGTAAAAAGAGGATTTCCAAACCCATGCAATAATAAGAACCCTAAATTCGAACACTTTAAAAAACACAGCATTTAGCCTGCAGAACCAATCAACCAGAGAAAAAATGGGAATTAAAATAATAATTCAACCAATTTAGTAGAAAAACCATCCTGAGATTGACTCTTATACAATCTCTTATATTGCAAGAGCGTACGATCGGTAAGCATGAGGATGAACATCATCCCGTGCACCTGTTACAGAAGTCCTTTAAAGAAATCAATAACCAAAGACCTAGAAATTTCGTCAGCGATTGCATAAAAGAAGGCGCGATCTCAGACATCATCTAAGCAGATAGTCGCGATAGGGTTTGCTGAGATGGAGAACTGCAGATCTAACGATACGAGAGAGAGATCAATACCTCGAGAGATGGCAGAAGTTCTACGTTGAAAGGCGCAAAAAAGGCTAGGAGGAGGAGAAACTGCAAAAACCCTAGCGGCTATTTACCCCCTATTCGAGGCGAGGCGTTCTGAACGCGAGCGACTAGCGTCGTCTTTTGTAGCCGGCCCCACGACATGAACAGCTG
This sequence comes from Pouteria campechiana, assembly GCA_036873735.1. Lineage (NCBI taxonomy): Eukaryota > Viridiplantae > Streptophyta > Magnoliopsida > Ericales > Sapotaceae > Pouteria > Pouteria campechiana. Next base: position 31,777 of record JAYJMB010040184.1, read on the forward strand.
GAAGAAAACATCCTGACCGTTCATTGTCGATTATCTCCTTACGCGAGGATACTTGTGGAGGTGGATGGAGCGCAAAACCGCACACGTACGCGTCCGTAAGTATAATGCGATTTTTCTCCACCGCACACTAATTTTAACTTCCAATTAAGAAGATCACATGTGCATCTTACACATTAAAGAAGAATTCGTTGGTTAAAAATAAAAATGATAAAAATTATTTTTTAACCATAAAGAAAGAACTAACCTTTTATTTTTATCTCTTAATATTTTTTATTAAAAAACCTATTTATTTTACCTTTTAACACTCTATTTTCAATTATTACCCAATATCTTGTTAAACTAAATTTTCAATTTTTCTACCTATTTTCTTTAAGAAATGTTTAAAAATAAAATACCTAATAATGATTAAAATTAAAATAAATATGATTTTTGGATGTAATGATTAAAAAATGAGTAATAATAAAAATAAACGAAGCTGTTGAAATAATTAAAATGCCGCATTAATTAAGGAATGAAAAAATAAGAAAGAAAAATGTGAACTGGTCCTTTCTAACGCTTGGGGACCAGGCCCATGTTGGATTAGAACGAGAGGGCTCAAGAGCTGGGCCCGTTATTTAAAGGCCATGGCCTTAATTATATTCAGTTGCCCCAACTGCTTGGTGTTGTTAGCTTTCTTGTGCACAATGACCAAATGATGTAATGTTTTTTTCGCATTTTACAACTCGCAAATGTAGGACAACATCTTAAATCAGTACAATATAATATCCAAATTGCACATTGGCCTTTTCCTCTCTCTCTCTCTCTCTCTCTCTCTCTCTCTCTCTCTCTCTCTCTCTCTCTCTCTCTCTCTTCAAAGTCATTTTGG
>JAYJMB010040195.1:19877-32633 GCA_036873735.1 Pouteria campechiana
TTTGGCCAGAAGATGATATGAACTCAACAAAGAGGTTGGCTTGGCTTTAGCTAGAGCTCATTTCACAAATGGATGTCAAAAAAAAAAACAAACAAACAAACATTATGGGTGTGTTTAGAAATGTAAAAAACAACAAAAAATGTAAATAATGTTAGTACTATGGGAGGTCATCGTCACCATAAACACTACAAAAGTGTACTTTTTGGTAATAAATATTTGTGTTGCACAAAGCCTATATTTGATGCAAATAAATATTTGAATGGCATATTTTTATTGCCATATTGGTTGCTTAAGCCCAATCACTGATGCTCTTAGTAACAAATCTAAATCCAGGGGTTGCATGTTACTTGCATAAGTCTTGATAGTGCCCTTATATTCTACTTTAAGCAACCAAATTAATTTTCATCTCGAAATGACTTACCGTATACCTACTTTATTGTAGTGAAATTTATAAAGACAAAATACATGAATAGTAATAACAAGAAATGTAACTTACAAGAAAAGTGGAATTGTTAAGAATAATTAAAAATAAACAAATATTACACCAAATAAATAGAACAGATAATTTACATGTATTCAAACAGAACTTCATGTTAAATAGATTTATTTTAAGTAGTTTTGGCTCAGCTTTGCTTGAGCTCGTTCTGAGCCTTTTGTGTCAAATCTAAGCCTGAATTAAAGAGGCCCTAATTTGCACCGGGATGAGATTAAAGATTGCACAGGATACGCAATACATTGGATAATCTCACTACAATCAAATGAAAAAGTATCGTATAGTAATAAATGAGAATGGAATAGAGCGAAGGAGTGATACGTACAAAACCAGGACGAGACAGTGGGTTGCCGTTCTTACAGCATGAAAGAAAGAGGTGCAATGCTGTTCACCGAATCTGCTGGTAGCGAGTCAAAAGCGAATTTCACGGCCTTGGAGATGACTTTTCCCTCACCACCGGTTTCTCGTGTCGGCCGCTATTTGTAATTTTCCGCACATGAAATGACATCATACTTGCATAGGCTATCAAGCAGATTGTCTGCTCTACTCCACATTCCTGGTGCGCATGCACTGTTGCTCTTTCGCATCCAAACCGTCGATACATGATTGATCTTCAGTTCTTTTATAGTGAGGACTGAAAACCTGATTTTGATACAATTCCTACGGCTGATATACCTACTAAAGAATCCTTTCATTGTCACTTTTAGATAATGCTTTTGGTGGGATGTTTTATATACATCCCAAAAATTTGGGGTGTAAATCGGGCCAAGTTATGTTGGAGTTGACCCAATCTAACCTTAATTATAAAAATTTGGCTATAATTCTAAATCCTAACTTTAATCTTATTTCTAAAGTCTACATTCAACTCTAAAAATTTCTAGTTGACTTGGGGAAGGCTCTGGATGGCAGTTACGGTTAATAAGGAGTCTTTTAGCATCTTCTCATCTTTAAAGGAGATAATATAAGGATTTACATAATAATCACCAGTGTCTTATTTGTAATTGAGATAATAATAGAACCCAGAGTGTAAATTGGGTGGACGTCAATCCAACCTTATATATAATTAATTTTATTTGCAAAAATTTCAATCCAATTCCAACCCTAATCCTATCTATAACAGCTCCACTTAAGTAGATTAATTTCAATACTTTAGTCGATCAATTTAAGAAATTTTTATTTTTACATAATTTAAGAAATTTTATTTTTACATAATTTAAGCAAATTTTATTTTTTACATAAAATCTTACAATTTTCAAGTAATGTGGTCCATATAAGCCTTTGATTGCAATAATTTTTAGTATTTTAGTTAAGTAGATACTAGTAAGCATGTGATTAGATTGAATTTTATCCAGACCAAATCAAGAGAAATTCTCTGAAATTTTCAATGGAACAACAATTATTTCTCTTTAATTTCCAAGCAACCTGAAGAAATGTGTAATTTAAAATATTAATTAAGCAAGAGTAGTGAAAGCTACTTAAAATAACTATTCTAATAAAATTCTAATTCAAATGTAACTAACTTAATTAAATGGGACATAAAACTTATAATATAGGCATATACACTTACACTATGCATTGTAGCTAGTATTATACAAAAATAGGTTGAAATCTGATTGAGTTGTATCTAAGGCCACAATCCAATCTAATAGTATTCCAAAATCGATCAGTTACGTCTACAAGCCCTCACCCAATTTACAACCTTGACAACAACCTTTTATTCATTACTGGCAAAATCAATGTCATATCGTCGTAAAGCTGAGTGAATCAAACCCGCGTGCGACAATGGCACGGGCCAGAACACAAGCTAACCTATTTTGGTTGGTGGGATCCAAAATGAAGATGCGAACCTGTTAGCAGTGAAATGGGTATCACAGCTGCCAACGACTTCTCTTTAGCATTGAAAACATTAGCCCAAGATCAAATAAACAGCCTGCCTAGTTAGATGGGATAAGGAATCCCTTACAAAAACATAATGAGGTAGTTTCCATCTGTGTTATTCATATGAACAATCACCCATTGTCCGTTCCCAGACCATTATTGTAGATATTAAAGTAGCCCCTAAAAGTGATTTCTGAGCTGTGGTGGATCCATGTTCTGAAACATGAGTCCAGTCATGATGATCTGGCGTATTGAATCATTGACATCACTTCTCCTTAAGGAGGAAGGATGTGTTCCAGTAGAAGAATGGCCAAGAATTCTATAATTACTCCCCTCGTTATTCACAATCCTGTCTGCGCCGTGTCTCTTATATATCAGACAACAGCTTGACCAACGCTTGAAGATTCTCAATTGCACTTCACTACTTTGCATGGCAGAACGGCTTATTGAACCAACTTTTTGAATATCTCTACCAATTTGCTGCCAAAATTTCTCTTCGGAAATCATTTGAGTCAACCTAGTCATGAAAACGGGTCGAAATTGCAGTACTAATGGCCCCAGAGTATCAATGGTCGTGTTTGGAACAGATTAGAATAAAAAAAAAAACAAGCCAATTCATTTAATAGGGGATGTATTGCGGCCCAACCAGAACCCATGACTTCTTTTTTATCCTGACACGATTACTCCATAGGAATCAAACAACTGAGGTGGGAACCTGCCGACCTGGACCATCGTGGCGTGAGATTAGGTTGAGCTCAATTCAAGCTAGGCTTGTGAAGCTTGAGCTTCTGTAAGAAAACTCAGTTTAGGGTATGAATCTTTGATTTTAAACTAGAACTAATTTCAGCCAAACCCAGCAAGTTCGGCTTGGTCGGTTCTCATAATGCTCAAAGCGTTTGCTGTATACGATTCAAGCCAAGTTCAAGCTAAAATAAAGACAAGCTATGGCTCTTAACTTCCATCAAACTAATGTGAACTTGCAAGTTAGTATTAAAGTTAAAGTTCAAGCATTGGTTGTTAAGTTGGGTTTAGCCAGTTCACACGCTATCCGGCAGAACAGACGATGGGTGCTTCCCTTGAATGCATCCCTAACTTGCTTCTTTTACGGCTGCTTAAAGAAGGATCGTAAAAGGGATCCGAAAATAGTCGCTAAGAAGTTGACACTGACAGCAAACCAATCATGAAGGATAAATATCAAATCACCAATAATAGCAGTTGTAACAAATTAAATCACCAAACACCAAGAACATGGAACTCAGTGGTCAACATCAGTGATTCACCGAGATATTCGGATAAGGAAACTATAATGAAGAAAATGAAACCAAGTAGCCCAATGTCGTGCATACACGTCTCCATTGTTGTACGGCAAATAGCAGGCCAAGGAGCAGTACAATTAGTGGAGTCTACATAGTGCTTATGTAGTGATTAGCAGATCAAAATAGATGCTGATGGGTGGAATGGAATTTGATCATGTAGAATGAAAAATTACATTTTTCAAAGGTTAATTTGATACTTTTTTATCATTATCTATGTTTTAATCACTATCTTTTATCTATTTAAAAGTTTTTAACCTTATTCAATTCACTAATGATTCACATTATCTCTATCTTGTTGACATTAATTTTCTTTTCAACCAAATCTAATCTACCAGTGATGCTCTTAATCTCACTGTAAGAATATTCATTTTTAATAAAGAAGACATTCACTGTTAATAATTTATATTTCATTACTAGTCAATAAAAATCTTTTAGAAATGAAATGCTAAATATCATTGCTAAAACTAAAAATTCTTGTAGTTTCTCTTGGATAAAAAATTCATATGCCGGATCAATACAGATCAATCCAATGAGTAACCCCATTAAAAATATAAACCTAAGATTTAGGATTTAAGGCTACTCATTAGGTAATTCAAAGGGTACACGTGATCAACTCAATAGGAAAATATATTTATCTCCTCTTAGCTTTTCCACTCTCTTTTTTTAACCCTTATTAACTGATATATACACGAGCAATATCGACTTGAAGAATTCTATGATGAGTGGATAAGAACTGCAAGAAGATATTTTAATCAGCTGGAATTATACATCATTTCCAAACTGATTCTATCGAAAATTAGAAAAGATTAGAGAATGGTCGACAACAAACTGTATATGCGCCACAAGTGTAATGGGCCACTCCACTCATGATGTAGGCCAGACCTGTACCTGAATGCATAGACAGTTCAAATAACCTCACAACTTGAAACATGTCCAAATTCATCGCATATTCGTGTGTGTGCCCACGTAATTAAAGTCAGAGTATGTTTCAGCTGGAAAGAAAGCATCCCAAGATATCTGTGCTGATAGACTTAGGTTTCAATAGAGACAACCAAACAAACGAATCATGTGACTTTTGCGAAAGTCATCTCCACACTTAATATCTTTATCGATACAGGCCCCTGGTTAGCGTGTATGCTAGCTCAATGCATAAGTGCTTTTGAACTCGGGTAGAAAGCCTCCATTTGAGTAAAATTATCTCCACTTACAAACCTTAAACCACACGTTAAATTTCAATTTTTAACTTAGGTTAAGAAACATGAAACAATATTTTAAGGTGAACATTTAATTAAATGGGTAGTCGCTGCTTGTTCATTTTTCCCAAAAGCCCAAAGCCATGAACTATTCTGGTTCAATACAGAGTACGATTTTACTTTTTCTTTCTTAGTTGTGGTTGCTATTTTTCACAATCAACTAGGTAGAATGGTCATTGCAAAGCTACTTAACGTGTATATGAAGCTTATAAGGTGACATGATTCAAAATAATTCGTGCAAGTTTTCTTTCACTGAGCCCATTTTTCGACAAAAGAATATTAGGTTAGTCAGGAAAAGCTTAGCTACAAGAGGAGGTAATGTGGATTTTATTAAGGCTACCAATACTCTAGAAGATCCAAGTCTTGAGAAACATATTAGATTAAATCTTTATATTCTGCCTTGTGTCTAGCCTAAACTAGAATTAAACTGAAGGCGATGTAATTCAAAATTGTATATGAATGAGCTTTCTTTCATCAAGCCTCTTCTTAGACAAGAATATTAGCTTGCTCGAAAAAAACCTCAATTTTACAAGAGAGGTCACATGTGTTTTGTTAAGTTTTTGACTAGTATTAGAAAATATTTGAGCCTTAAAGAACATGTTAAGTTAAACCCATACATTTCATTTTATACCAGAATAGCCCAACTCACATCCCATAACATAGGTTAGCCTTGCTAGCATTTTAACAAATAACTATACTTCTATGGATAACAACCTTGAAACTCTTTGTTAGCATATGATGACTCGAATTCTATTTTAGTCAATTGGAAGATCTTGTGGTGCGACAAGCATACATTTTTTCATAAAGACATTATGGACAGCGATCCGGCGCTGGTTGAGTTTGTAGGTGTAGTAGCAGACAGCAAAGTGGCGCCACAAATCTACCACCAGCGGCAGGAGTCGTATGGACATATTTTTGGCAATTTTGAGTGTTGATGAATTTTTGAAATTTTGCATAAACCTATTTGAGGAAAATCCATATGCATATGAAATTTTGAATAAGACTAGGATTTTTTACAAATATATGTTATTTCTATGGAGAGAGAATAAACTAATATTTTTAGATATTTCTATTTTGTTATAATTTCTCTCTTTCTCTTTTGTTGATTGTGCTTAATCTTTGATATAGTGAAACTCTTCATTCTCTACCTATGGTTTTTCTCCATTCAAGGGGTTTTCCACATAAATCCATGTGTTATTTTGTGGGTTTGTTAGTTATCACATGCACCTAATTCTTCACACCTTTACCCTATGTGGCTTTCAATTTGATAGCAAATAGCTCTTTTTTTGTGGCTCTCGCTTAATGAAACGTTTATTCTTGTCATGTATTGTATTGTTTTTTCCCTTGTAATAGCTTATACGATAGCTCTTTCTTAGATTGCTTTTTTCAGCTTATATTTTACTTTAGGTAACCTATCTTAAGGTTCGAGCTTAAAATTAGAATCCTATTCTATCACCAGGTCAAATTGTTATATTTTATCCTACATAGACACAACCTAACCCACATCTCCGATCATAAGTTAGGCCCACCTCCATCACAACAAGTTTGTGTGTAGTTTTGTTTATTAAACAGACATGACTGAGTGTGTGGATTAGCAGCTGAGCAACCCTATAGGTGGTTTAAATTGCCCTGAATGGAATGCAATTAACAACTCCCATACTCTATTTTTCTCTTCAATTGGTTCCCTGCAAATTAATAAACCAAAATCCCAATTCCTCATTGCTTCCAATGAAAATTAAAAGTCAAAAATTCCTTTTCTAGAAATGCCTACAACGTAAAAGCTGGTAAGGCCGAAAAAGGGTCCGCACATGTGGCCAATCCAGTTGGGCATGTGATGCTTCTATGGCTTATCCATGGAAGGATACGGACGAGTAGCTATTTAATAATACTCGTAAATAACGTGGCGGTTCATAGGCAGACCCCCATAGATATGTAGAAGTGTTTTCCCAACATGACCAGGTAGTCCAATGTCCATAACTCGCCAGGTATGTTGACAAACGATCCTATTCTTGATCTTCCTCTGGTTGTGTAACTCCTGTTTTGCATGTGGGTGTCTGTCAGAAGGCCACTGAAAACATGAGATGAAGATGGGTTTTTTTATTCAGTTTTAATTTCTTCGCCACATTCTAACTCTTGGTTTGGATGGCTGCATTTTAATGGGCTCCTAGAGCTCACTCATCAACCACTACTACATCCCAGAGTCGAAGGTTCGTGGGGTTGGATGTGGATGTCTTTAATAGCACAAGCGTGTGGCCACGAATGCAGGCATAGAATGCATAATAGTGTGATGCTACCCCGGTATTCCAGTACTTGCGGTAAGGATTCTAAATGAAGAAGCATGCATGTATGAGGGTATATTAGAAATGAATGGATGAGATCTTGTACATGTCCATGGTATTCAGAGTGGGAGACCATCTTTCCCTTAGCCTCTCTTTTCTCTCACAGCTCTGACCCTTCCACAGTAGCCAGCACTCCCGGCCACAGTTGAAACCCAATTATTGCTTACACCCAAATGCATACCCCACACCACCAACTCCCTCCCTTCTCCCGCCCTCTCTCTCTTAGTGCATCCACTGGAATGATACTCACTAAAGTTGCCTTTGGTCTCTCACACACACACGCAGAGAGTATTATAAATTAGTGCATCCGCTGGAATGATACTCACTAAAGTTGCCTTTGGGAAGGGAGCTTAATCTGTAGTTGGGTTTTGCTTTTGAGAGGAAGAAAGAAAGTATGGATATCCAGACAAGACAGAATTCCAAAGGAGATTCCATTGCTGTTGGTATCTCAGTTGATTGGAGAGGCAGACCCTGCAAGACCAACAAGCATGGAGGAATGAGAGCGGCAATCTTTGTTTTGGGTCTGTCTCTCTCTCGCTCGCTCGAACGTCTATGGGGCCTGGCTGATATTACAATATATGATTCCCATGCATGCGTCTTCTTTCTTTCTGTTTTCGGTTCACTGATTTTTACATGATTTTGCACCTTTTTATTCCTCTGTTTGTTCTATATATTTGTCTTTGAACAATATTGTAATGATCGGACAACTTCTTTAATCGTTGTTGTTTGCGGGTAGGTTGAGAAATGTTTCTTTAATTGTTTATTTGTATTTCGTTGTAGACAGCTCAATCTCACAGAAAGTTGGTTTTGTTGTCTAGGTCATAAAGCATCCAATTGGTTGAAGGAATATATGACTTGCATGCATTTTGTCTTCTTTCGTTTCTTCTTTCAGTTTTTGTGAAGTTCTTGATTTCGCTTTTCATTTTTCTTTGAGAATTTTAGATATTTTTACAGTGAAGATATTTTTACAGTTTTTACTCCCATTCATGGGTGTGATTCAGGACTTCAAGCATTTGAAATGATGGCGATTGCTGCAGTAGGAAACAACCTCATAACATATGTGTTCAATGAAATGCACTTCCCGTTGTCAAAATCAGCAAACACAGTCACCAACTTCGTGGGGACTATCTTTCTATTGTCTCTGCTTGGTGGCTTCCTCTCTGATTCCTATCTTGGGAGCTTTTGGACTATGTTGATCTTCGGGTTTGTGGAACTCTCCGTAAGTCGTTATGTCTCCTTACATTCTAAGTCTTTCAAGTTCGAATTCCTGCATAGATCCAAATGATCTACCGTATTCTGACTTTCAACGTCTGTTTTCCTGATTTTTCATTGACCTCCTACTTCTTTGATCCACCTGATCACTAGCCGATTGCATGTGGAACCACTGGTGAGGTCTGGTCTCCACACAGAACCCTAATCAACCTTATGATCATTTTGGAATGAACGGCCTTTGAATTTCTCTTCCAAATAATGGGGTGGAAATTGATTTCTTTCCTGGAATTTTTATTTATGGAATTAAGCAAAATATCCTGAAGAAAGAAGAACTCTTGTTGGTATTTCAGGGATTCATACTACTGTCAGTTCAAGCTCATGTCCCTCAATTAAGGCCACCCCATTGCAACATGATTACTCAACCAAACCTCTGCATTGAAGCCAAAGGATTCAAGGCCTTGATATTCTTCCTGGCTCTCTATTTGGTCGCGTTGGGGAGTGGCAGCCTCAAGCCTAATATAATATCTCATGGCGCTGATCAGTTCAGTATGGAAGACAACAAACAATCAAAGAAGCTGTCTTCTTACTTCAATACTGCGTACTTCAGCTTCTGTATTGGAGAGCTCGTCGCTCTCACAGTCCTCGTGTGGGTTCAGACACGGTCAGGGATGGACGTAGGATTTGGCGCGTCCGCAGCTGCCATGGCAGTTGGACTGATCAGCTTGATTGCCGGCACACTTGTTTACAGAAACAAGCCTCCTCAAAAAAGCATCTTCACTCCAATTGCTCAAGTAAGATAGGCTTATTTTGGTCTTCTTCTTTTCTTCTGCAATTTGGAAGGTTTTGCCTTCCACCCAGTTTTCCTGTGAGAGGGACACAGAGACTTACAGCCAACTTACCGCTTGTGTAACTAAAGGCAACAAAATGTGTTTTTCTAATTTTTCCATCACCTGCATTTTACAATTTTCCTCTTAAAATTGCAATCCCTCAAGGCAGCATTTGTACGGCTCGTCATTTTATATTCTCGGAGTAATCCATTCATGAATTATCGCATGCGCAATTAACTGTCTGGTTGATTTTATTAGAATTACTCTTTTTTTCCTTAAACAGAATGCTTCTTTTTTATCTTTCAAACTCTTCACTCTTTCCCTATTTGTGAACCGATCTAAAGCTGTCCATTTTCTCTTGAGTTTCAGTTGTGAGTTAGGTTTTGGGTTATGTAGCGTTGAAGTTTTGTTCCATTGAAAATATTTTTAAATATGCTTTTTGAATTTAATATTAAGTAAACATTTAATTATTCGTGAACGTGTTTGTGGTATTCTGGAAGAATAAAGTGGAATTTTTGCATATGGATTAACTGTAGTATTCATGGGCATCCATTTGCTTTATTTGGGTGAGATTCTTCAAATGACTACTCATTCTTGGTCTTATAAAAGATGTGATATCTAATGTATCATTACCTTTGGGCAAAATTCTTTTTTATAGGATATTAGTTTTTTTATGTGGCAACCATTATTAAGCTTTTAGTGTAATGTCTACTTGGATTTGATTGGAATTTATTTTACTTTATTTTCTGACACTAATCAGCTGGGTATAATAAGCATATACAATATTGATAAATGGATCTTTTTTATATACTTTTTGTAGGTCTTTGTGGCTGCAATCACAAAGAGAAAGCAAGTCAGCCCATCTAACTCAGCGATGATTCATGGGAGCCGCACTGACACAGTCAACCATAGTATAGCAACGTCCGGCCTTGATCCATCTTCTAATTCAGGAGACGTCCTCAGTCAGAAGTTTAGGTGAAAACATAGAGGCATACCTAATATTTCAGACAGCATATATACCGGAAAAGATTATGGCTTCGTACATAATTTTTTCTTTTATAATCTTAAATTCATAATGATAGTTGCATCAATGATTTCGAAAAATATTACCCCACTAACAAAGATTATGGGTTAATAAAATCTTTCAAAAGATTCAACTCTCAAGTTTATCGTCAGAACTCTACATCAACTTTCTTTTCCTTTTCGATTTCCTTTTTCATTTATTTACTTTGTGGCTTGTTATTTCAATTATATAAAAAGATGTTTACACTGGTAAGGGAATAATATTTATTTGGATCATGATAAGACATTTGTTTACCTTTTACTCTCATTCAAATAAGGTGAACGATTTAAATCAATTTTTTCTTTCCTACAAGAAAGCGTATAATTATTTTGAGAAGCATATCTTTTCCACGGTCTAGTTGTATCTTTACAGTCAATAATATTTTTCTATAATCATTATACTAATTTATCTTTTCATTGATTTTGTACATTTTTTGTCTTTATCCCAGTTCTACTAATATGGTATACTCCCTACTTACATGACTAACAAATGATTTCTTTCCAGACAACCTCTTAGTCTCTAAAGTCTAATATATAATGCATTTTAAGTTCCTATTTAACCCCATTCTATGCTTGAATTGAGTAGATCAATGAAGGTAATGTTTCAATAATCTGGGGAGGACACTCAAAATTGTTACAGGATATCCAGTTGAATACTTACAAAATGTAGCATATTTTTTCACTAATGTCTAAAGATTTTTCAGGTTCCTGAACAAGGCATGCTACAAAATCGAAGGTGAAGGAGTTCACATGAATGAAAGTCCATGGAGACTATGCACAGTGGCGCAAGTCGAGCAGGTGAAGATACTAATATCCGTTATTCCCATTTTCGCCTGCACCATCATCTTCAACACAATCCTGGCCCAGCTCCAAACATTCTCTGTTCAGCAAGCAAGATCCATGAACACCCATCTCACAAGCCACTTTAAAATCCCACCAGCCTCACTCCAATCCATACCATACATCATTCTCATCTTCCTTGTCCCGCTGTATGAAACCACATTCGTTCCCTTCATGCGCAAGGCTAAGGGCACTGCCACCGGCATCTCTCCTCTCCAACGCATTGGCGTTGGCCTCTTCATCGCAACCTTCTCCATGGTAGCAGCAGCTCTGGTGGAAAAGAAGAGAAGGGAAGTGGCAACAGCCGCAAAGGAAGAAATTCTCTCCATCTTTTGGATTGCCCCACAATTTCTTATATTTGGGCTATCAGAGATGTTCACAGCAGTGGGCCTCATTGAGTTCTTCTACAAACAATCAACGTCTGGGATGCAATCCTTTCTAACAGCCATGACCTACTGCTCTTACTCATTTGGGTTCTTCTTGAGCTCCCTTTTGGTCTCTTTGGTGAACAAAATCACCTCAAGATATTCAAATGAGGGTGGGTGGCTGAGTGATGATGACCTCAACAAGGATAGGCTAGACCTTTTCTACTGGTTGCTTGCTGCCCTCAGCATTATCAATTTCTTTAACTATCTTTTTTGGTCTGGATGGTATTCCAATAGACCATCCCTATCACCTACTTCTCCGCAACATCGTTCTCAACGGGTGGACCACCAAAGCTTCGACTCTTCAAAGCTTGTTGGAAATGATAATATTGTACCTTAGGAGATGCTGAGGTACTCGCGCTTGGAAATCAATACACGAGTCGTTTGATTGGAGTTGCTCGTCAGGCCATCCACGCAGTTTAGGCCCCATATTTTAAGAAAAAGGCTATCACAGTCATCAGGTTTGCCACCGCTGCAGAAAACAAATGAACAGTGAAGAAAATATTCAATGCGCCTGTGTGTATATGGCACCGGATGGATTTGCCTGTTTTTGAGACATTGGCATCTTCACTGCGTGGACAACCCTATAAGCAGCTACGGGAATGCACGTGCGATTGGTTTCCATGTGGGAAGAAAGCTCAAGCAACTGCATGCATTCAGCGTTTCTTATATCTTACCGCGCAGTTATTCTGTACAGACCTATTATCTTTTCTATTAAAGAACAGAGGAGAATAATAAACCATGTTGATGTGGGACCTACTGTAATGGGGCAATGCTAGGTTGATGACTTCGGTATCTTTTTTTTCTTCCTTTTCGCCTTTATTTAATAATTGACTTTTGTCAATAGTCTGCTTTAGGGTCCTAAGGTCTTTGATTTGATTCCAAGGATCTTTTTTTTTTTAAGAGCCGGTAGCCACCTTCATAGCGACCTTATCTTGATCTTTGATTTGATTCCAAGGATCCTGATCAGACCTTTGTATTGTAAAAGTATAAAAAGAGTGTTAGGTCCAATCCCATCTTTGTAAAGATACAACGCATCTCTCTCTCTCTCTCTCTCTCTCTCTCTCTCTCTCTCTCTCTCTCTCTCTCTCTCTCTCTCTCTCTCTCTCTC